>ML300524.1:0-22125 GCA_005239495.1 Nicotiana undulata
CATGTATATGATGATGTAATAATAAATATACGTTATGTTGGTGCTCGGTTGAGTAAGGTACCGAGCGCCCGTCGCAGCCCATCGGTTTGGGTCGTGACAAAAGTGGTATCAGAGCAGTTCTGTCCTAGGGAGTCTACAAGTCGTGTCTAGTAGAGTCACGTATACGACATATGTCTACAAGCCTCTAAGAGTACATAAATGTCACATGTATATGATAATCTAATAAGAAAGATACGTCACGTTGGTACTCGGTCGAGTAAGGTATCGGGTGCCCGTCGCGGCCCATCGGTTTGGGTCGTGACACAAACCCTAACAATACAAACTAAAGAGTATATTCGCCAGAATATTCCCTTTAATATTTGTGACGACCCGCCCGGTCGTTTTGAGAATTTTTATCCCGTTCGGCTATTCGAAGTCTTGAGTAGCGTCATTTTATGTATTGTGAATTGTATGAATCGTCGGTTTTGGTTTTCAGGTTAATCAGGATTGATTTGGAAGAATGATTCTCAACTGAAAAGTTTTAAATTGGAAGAGTTGATCAAGTTTGACTTTTTTTCAATTTGACCCCGGAACAGAGTTTTGAATGTTCCGATAGGTCCAAATGGTTATTTTAGACTCGGGCGTATGCTCGGATTTGCATTTGTATGTTTCTAGAAGGGTTAGGCACAAATTGACGAAAATTAGAAATTTGAAGGTTTGGAAAGTTCATAAGTTTGACCGAAAGTTGATTTTGACGATATCAGATTCAGATTGTAGTTTCGGGAATTGGAATAGCTTTGTCATGTCATTTGGGACTTGTGTGCAAAATTTGGGTTCATTCTAGGTTAATTTGATATGTTTTGGCGCGAGTTTTGGAAATGGAAAGTTCAAAGTTCATAGATTTTGATTTGAGGCGCGAATCATCATTTTGATGTTGTTATATGTGATTTGAGGCCTCGAATAGGTCCTGTTATGTTATGGGACTTGATGGTATGTTTGGACAGGGTCTAGAGGGGCTCGTGCGTATTTCGGATTGATTTCGAGCTATGCACCTTCATTTTGGCACTGTTGTGTTCTGCTGGTTTCTGGTGTCTCAGCCCTTTATCGCGTTCGCGTGGAAAGTATCACGAAAGCTTAGTGTATTTTGATGGTAGTGTCATTTCTTCATCGTGTTCGCGAATATTCGTCTGCGTTCGCGTAGAGTTAAGGCAAGTCTTCTTCGCGTTCGCGTACGAGGGATCGCGTTCGCATAAGGTTGAGCTGGGAGCTGGAGTTGGAGGCCTTTCTTCACCGCGTTCGCATAGTTCTGTCCCCGGTGTGTATCGCGTTCGAGAGGCTTGTGTCGCGAACGCGTAGAGTATTTTTGAGTGACTGATATTTTGTTCATTGCGAACATGATGGTTTTCCCACGTTCGCGAAAGAGGAATCTCGGTAGTGTATATTGCACTCTATTTCGAAGGTTTCAGGCATTTTTGCATTATTGAGGATATGGAGTTCGGATTAAGGCGATTCCTGAAGAAAATTTCTCCATATGAATTGGGGTAAGTGTTCTCTACTCGGTTTTGGTTATATTTCATGAATCTTTCTTCATTTTTAGCAATTGGTTGATGAATTTAAATAGGAAATTGGGGGTTTTGGCCTAAGGTTTCATCATGTGAATTTTTGAGTTTTGAACATTGAATTGGAGTCGGATTTGAGTGAAACTAGTATGGTTGGACTCGTAATTGAACGGGTTGTCGAATTTTGTAAATTTTGTCGAGTTCTGAGGTACGCGCCCGAGTTGGCTTTTGGGCGATTTCGGATTTTTATTTAGGATTCAATCCTTACCTATTGAATTGCTTCCTTGAGCATTGTTTGATGTATTTGAGTTGTTTTTGGTTAGTTTCGAGTCGTTCAGAGGTCCGAACGCACGAGATGGCGTTTTGGAGTATCGCTTGGCTTGCTCGGTATTGGAATTGGCTCATTCTATGTGATTATTATTGAGGTGACGCACATGCTATGTGACGGGCGTGTGGGCGTCACCATGTGAATTGGGACTCTGTTGTTTCCATGGCACTGTATAGTGGTCCTATTTTGTTGATATCCGTGTTTTCACCATGTGATAAGTAATTGAGCTGTCAATCATGCTAGATATCATGTTTAGGCTTTTATGCCAATACCGTTGGGACCCATTGTGGTCGTTTCTTGATGTCATTTCACTGATTTCACTGATTTTTCGTACTTAGTCATGTTCATTCATTTCATATCATACCTCAGTCTCTGTTGCTACATCACATCATTATTTTTAGTTGATATTTCATGACATTGAGGTTGCCCATGCGAATCCAATTATTTATACTGTAGCACGGGAGTTGTCCGTGCGGATTCTAACATGATACTATAGCACGTGGGTTGTCCGTGCGGATTATAGCGCTTGGACTGTAGGGGCCTCTCTAGAGTCTGTACACACCCCCGGTGAGTGCATGTACTGAGTGATTGAGAGGACATCGTGACATGGAGGACAGAGTGAATTGATACTCTGAGAGTATGCATATGGTCTTTATCACTGATTTGCATCGCATTTGGCATGCACACTTGACATATAGGCATAGGGATGCATTTTTCCTCATGCTGTATAGTATCACGTCATTTATGACTTCTCATACATCTTGACATATGGGCATTGAGAGACATCTTAAACTTTCTATATGAAAAGAAAATGAAACATCTTATTTATTGTTGAAAGAATTTTTTGGAAAAATCACGGTTTTCAAACTTGCTCATATTTTTGGCAATTTCGGTAAAAGATTTGGGTTTTCACTGAGATACTTGAAGCATGTCTATTTTCTGGAATTGTGAACGAGCTGAGAATTTTATTTCTGAGATACTTATTTTATTACTTGTACTATGCTGTTATGAATTGTTGTGGGATATTAGTATTGGACCCGACCTTTATTCTAGCTCGTCACTATTTTCAACATAAGGTTAGGTTTGTTACTTATTGAGTACATGATGTCGGTTGTATTCATACTACACTTCTGCACCTTGCGTGCAGATATTGACTGCTGATGTGCTGCGATCGACGGGAGCCGGAATTGAAGATGTATATGCGTTCCGGTTGTAGCTGCCTCTTGTTCATGGTAGCCTTAGATCTATAAAACTTTGTTTATGTACTTTTCAAACAAATGATGCATTTACTTCATTTCAGCTTTGTAAACTCTATTCTTAGAAGCTCATGATTTGTACTATCAGTTCTTGGGGAACGTATAAGATTCAGTTAACTTCTCTATTTAATTGTTTTATTGATTTCATTGGAATTGGATAGTAATTAGTTGGCTTACCTAGCGGGTTAGGTTAGGTGTCATTATGACTAGTGAAATTTTTGGTCATGACAATATCTTTTTTTGAAAACTAGCAATTAAAGCTTCATCAGTGATGCTTGACCTCGACCATTGTCGTCATCTCAACCACAACTCCCATCGACTCTTCGGTTGTGTGTAAATCTGCTTCCTGACCCACATCGACTAATGAAGACTGACTCCCTCCTTCCGGGTAATCTTATTAGGCAGATTTTGACCCATACATTTTTTTATTTAAATTAATGAGTTCCCTTGCCTTTGTTGAAATAAAAAAGCGGTTTGATCTTTGGAAAAATTGGTTTTAATTTTAGTTTTTGTGTCGTCTCTAATAAATAAATGTGATTATTTTGCTTTTTTTTTTGTCTAACATTTTCTTTAATATATTACATTGGAGAATTGTGAGAATTGTATCTACAACGGTTGTGTGAGAGACTTTCATCGATACTATTAGACTGAAATTTTGGTGTAAAATTTATTTTTATCAAAGGAAAATTATATGGTTCTACTACCAGCAATTCAATAGGTAATCTCTAGAAAAAATAGGCATTTACCTATTAAAGAGATGGTGTGATTTGAGATTTTAATCCAAAATAAGAAAAGATTGTTTAAATATAAAAATTCGACCATGCAACAGAAAAGAAAAGATTTTTATGAGATCAAAGTGCGACATGGCGAAAACTGAAAATAATTATCTTGAACACACACACATATTTTGTCAAATCGTAATAATATTAGGAAATTTAAGTAAAAAGACATAAACCTATGAAAATATCAGTTCAACTGATCAGACAAGCCATTCTCATCCATTTGGATTACATTGATCGAATATGAATTTCAAGCTACAGATGCAGCCCAGAAGAGACTCAATGGTATTGGAGGACTAAATTGAAAGCTGTAATAAAATGCCTTAAACTTGTTTAATAATTTTAGATATCTTTTTTTATTTCTTTTAGTTTGTGAGTTGCAATCAAATGATGACGATATAATCATCCCTTTTAATCTTTGTTGAAACATTACTAGCCTTTAATAAGATTTTGTTAAGTTTAGTTTTGAACTTTTTCTTTTTACATGACCGTCAACATAATATGCTATATAGTATTGCCTCCTAAAGTAACAATCATGTGGTAATTTGTATTTACAAAGATAAGAAACATGTCAACTATAGCTTTTTACGATCTAATTAGCTTGTAGGCATGCCTACACAAACCTTAAAAAAAATATCTTACAAAGTTAGAATTATAAATAAAATTTGTTCGAGTTGGAGTAAAAAGAATTAGAAAGTAACTTCAAATTTAATTGCCTTTCACTTTTATTTGAATTTTCTCAACCAACATGAAAAAATAATAACATAAAATATATAACAATGTGAGTAACAATCGGTCAAGATAGAAATAGATGATTGAAAAGATTTCTCATCATTATTTAATAATAAGTACAATAAATATTTAATTTAAATTACACGCAAGAAATAGGGTAATTCAGCAGCCTTTTGTTCAATTTCTTGTGGAGTTAAATTCTTATCGGTACGAGTCAAGGGAATGGACCCTTGGCCTCGAATGTCCATATAAATAACACGACGAGCATAAATACCCTCTTTAACTTCTATTCTAACGGACTAAATATCTTTTATAAGAAATGAGAGAAATATGCGATGATTTTTCCCCGAATCCCCAACGAAAAATGCAGAAAAAATGATTCATTCTCCTTTCTAAGAGGAGTATGATCTTTGGTTGATCTGCCCTTCCCCTCCTTTCTTCGTAGATTATTAGCCGCTGGACACCTATACCAAAAGCTCAGTGTGCAATTTATATGAAATTATTTTTCAACTTCAAACTAGTAAGTGAGGTTCCATAAATCCGTAGCCAAAAAAATAAAATGTCTTTTTTGTTTTTTTCATATTAAATTTGTATTGGACAAGAAAGGAATTCCTTGTGTATCATCTAAGTTGTTTCCTTACTCAAATATATAAAAGTTAACAGTATCTAACCAGAGGAGAATTGATCCTCTTCCAATGCATTAATGAAAAGTGCAGATAGCACTAGAAGTACCTTACATGGTTGAGGATTTTCGAATTTTTTTTAAAGTGAGAATGTTTTAATTTTCAAACATAAAAGCAATTTAAAATTCAAGCTTTATGTTAAGAATTAGTGGACACCGATGCTTTTGCTTTCCTTAAAGATACATTTTTTTTTTGTTAAAGTGCTAAAAAGGTTATAAATAATGGCCTTTGTTTTTCCCTTAAAACTTTTGTAATTCATAGGTTTTTGTTAATTAGAAAAACTTTACTATCAGCGGATAATCTTTACTCCATCCGGTTCACAACAAGTCATCAGTTTCTTTTTTCATTTTCGTTCAAAACAAGTGTCCAGTTATGTAATCAAGAAAGAATTCAATTTGCTTTTACAAAATAACCCCTATGTACATATCCCTAAAAAGTTTTCGTACTCCTCACATTAAATGTTTAATTAGGAGTAATTTAGTCATAATATGTATTTTTGTATAGAATTTAGTATTTTTTAATGGGCGTGCTAAAAGCAAATTGGTCACTTGTGAACCGGAGGGAGTATTAATCTTTACTCCCTTCATTGTCATTCCTTATTAGACCAGACATGAAGTTTAAGAAAATAAATAAATATTGTTCTAAAAATATGTTATAACATCTTTATGGCTATAAATTCATATGAGTAAGAATAAAATAAAAGAAATTTAAAGTTATGTTATTTTATAATATAAAAATATATTCCTATTATTTTCTTGGGATAGACTAACAAAAAAATAATTTCACATGAAAATCAACACATGCTTTATGACATAATCGGATTATCACCTAAAATAAATGAATTAAATTATCTGGAAGATATTTCCAGTTCATTATGTTGCTTCCCGCCATAAAAAGAAAAGGAAAAAAAAGAGAGAAGAGAGACAGTAGAAAATAGAAAGAAAAAAAAAAGCCAACTCTTTTTAACAAGATCAAGAAAACAAATGAAAAGACGCAAATATAATTAAAGAGCCAGATTGGATTGGTTATTGTGTAGCTGGTCCCACCTACCATTTGGCAGTAGCTCATAATTCTGTATTCTGTAATGAACCAACATTGGTTTGGTTTTCCCGTAGCCTAAAAAATCTGTATAAAAAGCACAAACCCCGGCCAATTCTCAACCTCTCAACTCTCAAAAATCTTACATATTTATCAATCTCTACAGGTTTTGATCCTGTCATTGCTTTTCTCATGTGGGGTTTTTGAGATTTTATTTTTCGTGCTTATGCTAGATCATACTTTTTGTAGATTTTCTTGGTTTAGGAAGACAGATTTTTGTTGGGGTGGTGTTTTTAGAATTTAGTATTGTTTTTGTTGGGTTATAGGAAGATAAAGAAAAATGACAGTGGGAGCAGGAATTTGTGTAGGTGAAAGGAAGCTGAATGTGTTGGGACAGAGCATTCTGACAGATGTTAATGAAAACATAATTGTAACACAGCCAACAGGTGAAGCTTTCATTAATGGGGCATTCCTTGGTGTTCATTCCGACAAAATTGGTTGTCGCAGAGTTTTCCCTCTTGGCAAACTCCAGTATGCTCTTCTTCTTAGCTTTTTCCTCTGCCTGTGTTTAAGCTTTCTCTTCTTTTTTCGTTCTTGGGGCCGCAAATTGAAAATTTTGAATTTTCATTGATAAATCAAAGTGTTTTTATTTTTTTTATTTTTTTATGATGATGGCTTTTATCTTTTAACTTCATTCACCTGTTTAAATCTAATTGTTGAGATCTTTTGGGAGTATTAATGTAAAGACTGCATATCTTTCTTTTTTTTTCGGTTGTAAAGATTGCAACTTCTTTTAAAGGTTGGATTTTGAGGTTTTTTTTTAATTTGTGAGTTTTTACGAGGAAATAGTTACGTGTTGGATGCGCGCTTATGGTTTACATGGGATTGTAGTAGTT
Organism: Nicotiana undulata; assembly: GCA_005239495.1. Lineage (NCBI taxonomy): Eukaryota > Viridiplantae > Streptophyta > Magnoliopsida > Solanales > Solanaceae > Nicotiana > Nicotiana undulata. Next base: position 7,251 of record ML300524.1, read on the forward strand.
TTAACTTTAGTTAAGGCATCCCACCGTGTTTTTAATTAAAGCATTGAGGTTGTTTGGAGTTCTAATGTAAAGCTTGCATTTTTTAGCCGTAAAGATTGCATCTTTTGTTAATTAAAAGATTGCACCTCATTTGAGTTTTAGTGTTTTGACTTTCATGTGGGTTTTACAAGGAATCATTTTACATATTGAGTGCTTGCTTATGGTATGCGGTGGATTTTTATATTTTAATTTCATTAAGGTTTCCCCTATTTTGAATCTAAATTTTGATAAACTTGGAGTTATAATGTAAGATTTGCGAGTTTTGACTGTAAAGATTGCAATTTGATTCATGGAATTTTGAGTTACGCATTTTTTGGTTTTAACTAGGAAATTATTTATGTGTTGAATGCTTGATTACGGTTTGCAGAGGATTGAGATTTATGTGTGTTTTCCGGTTCAAGTTATGGTGGATGACACAGAGGATGGGTACATCCGGACAAGACATACCATTTGAGACTCAGTTTTTGATTGTGGAAGGAAATGATGGTTCAAATTTTGATCAAGAAAACCGCAAAAGTTCCGCATTGTATGTTGTATTCTTGCCTATTTTGGAGGGAGATTTTAGGGCTGTTCTTCAAGGGAACTCAAACGACGAGTTAGAAATATGCCTGGAAAGTGGTATGAGTATTTTGATCTTTTCTATTTGGGATGATCTCTATTAATACGTTTTAGGTTTTGTGGAGTGGTCTTTAGCAATTCTCAATGATGCTAATGGTAATGGTTTCGATTGCAGGAGATCCTGCTGTGCGAGATTTTGAAGGAAGCCATTTGGTTTTCGTAGCAGCTGGGCCAGACCCTTTTGATGTCATCACTAATGCAGTCAAGTATGTTTTCGTCCTTTCTTCGATTGTTAATATTCTTGAAGTTTCCTAATTCAAATATCCAATCCATTGTGCTCATGTAGATTTGCATATATTTGCAGTAGTAATGTTTGGTTTAAACTTATATCTGTCAACATGTCTTTGCATTCACAAAATCCATGTGGTCGCCTTATGGCTAGAACATGGTCGTAACTGATAAAAGGGGGCTTTGCTAAAGAAATGCCTTGAGAAAATAGATGCATAGAACTTTTGGACAAGATAGTGCTAAATCCAACTCTACCCAAACGGAGCCTAGTACAAATCTATTTGCCACAGTCCCTTAATTCGACATGGTACAAATATCAATATTTGATATTTATATGCTTTTTAGACCTATTATCAATTCCAAGCATTCATAAAAATTTATTTATGTGGGATACACCAATTGAAGTTTGCAATAATAATGGCACAACGTATGAAAGCTTGGGCTTTCCGCTTGAGATTTTATACGTATGAATCTGTTATAGACTTTACCTATTTGAATCGGAGTTGATGGTTGAAATACTTTGTCACCACAGGACGGTGGAGAGGCATTTGCAGACATTTTGCCACCGTGATAGAAAGAAGGTACAGTTTGAATGTCTTTGGACTGCTGCAAGTATTATTGGCATCATTACTTCTTCTGGATATATATAAAGGCATGTTTTTGTCATGGTTCAGATGCCAGACATGTTGAACTGGTTTGGATGGTGTACATGGGATGCTTTCTATACTACTGTTACTGCCGAGGGAGTGAAGCAAGGATTAGAGAGGTCAATACTTTAATCTTTAGATACTGCCCTATCATTCTAAATTCTTGATTTGCATATAGTGCTTAAACTTTCATGACTTTTGCAGCTTGGAGAAAGGAGGTATTCCTCCAAAGTTTGTACTCGTTGATGATGGATGGCAAACGGTGGGTGTGGATCCCAATAGTATCGAATCCATTGCTGATAACCATGCAAAGTGAGTAGATCGAACCAATTTAATATCATCGTCATTCTATTCTTTCTCAGTTTTTGATTGAGGAGCTTCTTTTCACTGGCTAAATGTTCTGATCGTTCTTTGGCTCGTTCAGCTTTGCTAACAGGCTAACTCATATCAAAGAGAACCACAAGTTTCAAAAAGATGGAAAGGAAGGGCATAGGGTTAATGATCCTGCAATGGGACTACGACATGTTGTTACCAATATCAAGGACCAGCACAATTTAAAGTATGCTCTTAACTATCGTCAACTTTTAGGTCCTGACCTTTAAGTTATCTGCTTTTCTGTTTCCTTATCTCAACCTTTGCACTTTAGATATGTGTACGTGTGGCATGCACTCGCCGGTTACTGGGGCGGTGTGAAACCTGGGGTCCCGGAGATGGATCACTATGAATCCAAGTTATCTTTCCCAGTTTCATCCCCTGGGGCCGAGTCACAAGAACCTGATGATGCTTTGGATTGCTTGACAAAGAATGGTCTTGGTCTAGTGAACCCTGAGAAAGTCTATAATTTCTATAATGAGCTGCACTCATACCTTGCTTCTGCGGGTATAGATGGGGTTAAAGTAGATGCTCAGAACATCCTTGAAACACTTGGAGCAGGTCATGGTGGAAGAGTAAAACTTGCAAGAAAGTATCATCAAGCATTAGAGGCATCTATTGCTCAAAACTTTCCTGATAATGGAATTATTTCATGCATGAGCCATAGTACTGATAATTTGTTCAGGTAATTGTCTCTCTCTCTCTCTCTATATATATATATATATATATATATCTTATAAAATTGAAGCTGGACTAGTTGTTCTAAAAAACGGGTACTTATTGTGAATAGACACTCTTTTGCGAAATTCTGATTTGGTTTTGTTTCTCTTATATTGCGTAGTGCGAAACGCTCATCTGTTATTAGAGCTTCAGATGATTTCTGGCCAAGAGATCCTGCATCACACACAATTCACATAGCATCAGTGGCTTATAATACTATTTTCCTTGGGGAGTTCATGCAGCCTGATTGGGACATGTTTCATGTGAGTTGATGACATGATTTTTGGTTCCTTTGTGTATATACTTCCCAATTTCCCCTAAAAAAGCTCAACTGACTAAAATGCTTATTAACTTTGTCTGTTAAGAGTGTGCACCCGATGGCTGAATACCATGGAGCAGCACGGGCTGTTGGAGGCTGTGCTATTTATGTCAGGTGCTGCTTATTACCTTATACATGGTTTAGTTATTTGGTAAACAGTTAACTTTTGGTTAGTATTTTCTCATGGCTGCCTATTGCCATGCAGTGACAAGCCTGGACAGCACGATTTTAATCTTTTAAAGAAGCTTGTACTTCCAGATGGTTCCATATTACGCGCTAAACTTCCTGGAAGGCCAACTAGAGACTGCTTGTTTTCTGATCCAGCAAGAGATGGGATAAGGTAAATGATGCCAACTAGAGACTGCTTGATCACAGTCTTCTTGCAGAAAAAATATCTTTTTCAACAGTGATACAGTTTATAATGTGTTTTAGTTTCCTTGTGTATGCAGTCTATTGAAGATTTGGAATCTGAATGACTTCAATGGCGTAGTTGGTGTGTTTAACTGTCAAGGAGCTGGGTGGTGTAAGGTCGGCAAGAAGAATCTAATCCACGATTATCAACCAGAGACGATAACTGGGATTGTCCGTGCTAATGATGTCAACTATTTACCTAGGATTGCTCATGACGGATGGACTGGGGATGCCATTCTCTATTCTCATCTCCACAGTATGAACCTTTTATCTGAATTTATTACCATTTTCTTTTATTGACCTGATTGATTGTATTACCCACTGCAGGAGACTTGGTCCATCTTCCTAGAAATGCATCTTTTCCAGTTACTCTTAAGGCGAGAGAATATGAAGTCCTTACGGTGGTTCCAATCAAGGAAATGTCAACCGGATCTAAATTTGCCCCGATTGGACTTGTAAGTATGTTCAATTCAGGAGGAGCAATCAAAGAGTTGAAGTATGAAACAGAGGGAAGTGGAATAATCTCCATGAAGGTTCGCGGATGTGGCATGTTTGGAGCTTATTCATCTGTGAAGCCTAAAAGAATACAAGTGGACAATAACGAAGTACAGTTTGATTATGAAAAATCCTCTGGATTAGTCACTCTGGCTCTTAGAGTTCCTGACAAAGAGTTATACGCTTGGGACGTAAGGGTTGAAGTATGAAAAGTGTGAGATGATCATTGTGTGATGTATGACTAATCATTGGATGAGGTGAAGACTTGTAAACTGAGTCTCTCTTTTCCAGTTACTCATATTTTGAATTTAGAGGGCGATATCTGTCGTTGAGGTCCCGTTGTTGTAGCTTTGCAGAATGTTTGATCAGTCTGCTGGAAATTCCTATAGCATAATGATGATGTACTGGTCTTGTATCTTAGTTATCCAAGCCTAGGAAATGATCAACTAAAATAGATGCTCTTCATAGTATTTATTTCCTTCTTTTCTTGTTCTATAGATCAGAAGCATCTAAGTGCGCTGCTCATCTTGCATGTTACTAGTTCAAACATGTCCATTTGAATTTAAGGGGTTCACCTGGCTTTAATGTACAAGATAAATATTTAGTGATCTCTAGTGAATACATGGAAAGACATATAAATCTTCACCACGAGGAAGTGATGCCAGGGATGCAATTTCAAATGGTGCAATAAATGGTGTTTGCTTTTTGGGCTTGACTTGAGGAGTTTAGTCCACAAGCCAACTTTCAAGATTCAAAATTATCCTTGCCTCTGAACGCTTTCATGATCACTTGCAGGTGACAGTCTTCAAGTGTGTGTTGATGCTAACATCACTTCTACAAGGAAAGAAAGAAAATGAGGCATGCCCATAAAAGAACCTTGGAAAAAAAAAAAGTGACACTAGCATATAATCTTGACCGAATACCAGCGCAGAGCTAGAGCAAAGTACGGGCTTGACCGAATATAGTAACTTTAAGGGAAACTTACACAAATGTCCCAACTTACCAACCTCTAATCATTAGTCATAGACTTATCACGCATGTATTTCACACACATGTATACATGGATATACATGTGATACACAATTGATACAAATATGATACATATGTAATACAGAAATGATACACAGTGTGATACACATATTATTTTTTCATGTTCAGTTTTTACTTCGAATTTTCGATTCAAACCACCTCAAATCTGAGATTCAAGCTCCTTAAAACCTCAAATCTGAGATTCAAGCTCCTTAAGTTGTGCCCAATCTATTCTAATAACACCCACTCAAAACAAAGCAAAATTTTGATATTTTTTTGCTACAAATAGCTAATTGGCTAATATTAGTAATATTTTATCAATTGACCAATTTTTGTAATGAGCTACTTCTAAATGGACATACCTGGTAATTTTCCTAACTTTTATTCAAAGTCTGTATTATTTTTGGTAACATTGTGAATATTACCATTGATTAACCAAATGATTACGCTTAAAGAGCACTTTACCTCTGTAGGCATGTAAAATTTATTGAATTTAAATTCAATAAATAATTTGGACTATATTTTAAATATACTAGTCCAATAATATTATGTGCTAATTAAATTAATTATATAAGTCTAATATATGTGGATTAAATAAATAAGTCTTAATCCACGGGCTAGCCCATTTAATTAGGCTAAACAGATGAGCCCACTTCATTAAGCCCAAGATGTCATCTTGCTAGAGACCTAGTTTGGTTCCACGTGTCAAATGACGTGGCATGCCAAGTCAAACAGAAGAGCCAATAGGATTGTGCCACGTATCAAAATGACAAGACATGCCAAGTCAAATCAAAGGGCCAATGAAACTGCGCCAAATATGCAAGTGACATGTTCAGACCAATCAAATATGGCATTGTCACTCTTCAATATGATTGGTCGGAAAGAGTTTGTTCTTATCATAACTCTTCCCTCCCACAACTATAAATAGGGGTCTTCATAACTCAGAAAAGACACCAGAAGTTATAACAAGAAGCAAGAAAGAGCTCCTGGATCAAACACTGCGAATTCCTCCACAAGTTTCAAGTTCAAGCAATCAAGTTCAAACTCAAGAACGAAGAACAAATCAAGTTTAAGCTCAAGAACGAAGAACAAATCAAGTTCAAGTTCAAGCAATCAAGCTCAAGCTCAAGAACAAGATCATCGTTCGTGGAAACAACTACAAATTCAGGATTAAGCTCGGAGGCTCTTTTATTTATTGTTGAAAAGAAGAATCAGAGGATTCATAGAGATTGTACACTCATATTATTTAAAATCAAATACTACGGTTGTTGCGATATTTTTTGGTCTTGATTATATTTTTTCGACGCAATTTATTGTCTACAAATTCTGGTACGCCCAGTGGGATAATATCTACCTCTCATCTAAACTTTTCAATCACCAAAGTTCAAGAACAACGAAATGGCTTCCAAGAAAATCAACTCCAGTTCAACTTCCGCCAAGGCTACTAATTCCAGGTTCTATGCTAATGTGGAAAGCATCCTCGATGTTACCTTTGGAAGATTTGGACCAGTTACGATGAGCAAAGAAAGCTCGTTAGGACAACAAGCACCCCAAGTGATGTCCGCATCAACCCCTGTTTTCAGATCTTCATCCTCAAAAGGAGCAAGATCTTCCACAAACGCACCCGAAGAAGGAAGCGATGTTTATAGAAAACTCTTGCTCTGCTTGACTCTCCGGATCCAAGAACTCTGTTGTGAAGGAAAATGATGATGCTTCAAGTGATAGATCCTCCCCACTTACACCATGTAGTGTGAGTCAATCGAGGATCAATCTTTGTGACAATCCATGCTAATCTCCATCGTCCACGACAATCATGCAAGCCATGGTGACAAACACTTCATCTGTTGAGGAGTAGTTGGCAAACTTGGCGGAAGCAATCGCTGGCTTGACCAAGTGCATGAAAAATCAAGATGCTAGAATTGACAAGCTAACAGATAGGGTGAGAATCTTGATGGAAGAATAATCTACCCATGCACCTGACAAACTCCCAGAGGTTCCAGAGAGTAATTCTCCGCCAAGACAAGTTGCATCTGATAAGGCTATCCCTGTCTCATCTGAAGGGATGATTCCAATCGATCAACTGAAGGAGTTCATCAAAGGAACTATTAAAAGTAAGTACGGAGTTTCTACCAAGTCTTCCCTTACATACGCAAAGCCGTACACTACAAGGATCGATATGTTGAAGATGTTTGTTGTCTATCAACCTCTAAAGTTTCAACAGTTTGATGGTAAATGCAACCCAAAGCAACATGTGGAGACTTCGTTGAGACATGCAACAACACTGGGACTTATGGATATTACCTCGTCAAACAATTTGTTCGATCGCTAAAAGGAAATGCTTTTGATTGGTATACAGACCTCGAGGCGGGATCTATTGATAGCTGGGATCAACTAGAGCAAGAGTTCCTCAATCGCTTTTATAGCACAAGGCACACTGTGAGCATGGTGGAACTCATAAATATTCGTCAACGGAAGGGTAAACCAGTTATTGACTTTATCAATCATTGGAGGAATGCAAGCCTCAACTGTAAAGACATGCTTAGTGAAACTTCTGGCATAGAGATGTGCATCCAAGGAATGCATTGGGTATTGTGCTACATATTGCAAGGTATCAAGCCTAGCACATTTGAAGAACTGGAAACTCGTTCCCATGACATGGAATCGAGCATGGCCTCCGCTGGAAATGAAAGGCTGTCCATTTATGAACCTCGCAAAGGGAACGACAAGCAAGAAGTCACAAAATGGAGCAAGTTTGTACCAAGATCTGAAAATAAAGAAGCTATGAATGTCAACACATCACCTGTGAAGTTCACGATGAAGGTGAGCAAGAAGCAGAGTATGAAATCCACTCCGTTTCAAGATAAGCCAAGTGGAAAGTTGACTCTAAAAGAAATGCAAGAGAAAGAGTACCCATTTCTAGATTTTGATGTGCCAGCTATTTTTGAAGAACTCCTCGAGTTAAATCCCACTGAGCTTCCGGAGATGAAGTGATCAAATGAAGCTGGGAAAAAAAATGACCCAAATTACTGCAAATACCACCGACTTATGAGGCACCCTCAGAGAAGTGCTTTGTCTTCAAGGACAAAGTTATGGACTTGGCTCGCGAAAAGAAGATCGTGCTTGAATATGAGAAAGCAAGCGCAAACCAAGTCTCTATTACCTTTGGCCCATTCAGTCTGAATGAATTATGTGGTTCTAAAGAAAGTTAAGATGAAGAATTACTGGAGAACGACAAAGCTGAAGTCAATCAACCTGATGATGATGAAGGTTGGACGTTGGTGACTCGTTGTAGGCACCACAGAAGGAGCCCACGAAAAGAATCAGTAGAACAACCAACAAGAAAAATAGTGGTAAAAAGACCGAGGAGATGGAATCCAGTAAAGCACTTAAAGAAAGCAAAAGTGGAGGTGCACCACCCTCAAAAGCCACGACATCCAGTGACCTTGGAGGAGTTTTTACCAAGTTGGTTCAGCACGAAGATTTTCCATTGGGGGTATTGATGCCTCTTGTTGCCATACTGACGAAGGGAAATAAAAGAGTGATGACCTACCGTTGACACCATCTTCAGAAAAGCTTATCGAGTCCACTCCTCAAGAAGTTAATGCTTGTGAGGAAAAAGTCACGTTCACAATTGATGATCTTCTGCTAGGTTACACTCCTCATAACCGCCCATTGTACCTGGTTGGCTATATGCATGATGAAAGGGTAAATCCAATTTTGGTTGATGGAGGATCCTCAGTGAACATTTTGCCAATTCGCACTGTGAAAGAACTTGGTATTCCCATGAACGAACTCTTAGAAAGTCGTGTGATGATCAAAGGATTCAACTAAGGGGGACAAAGAGCCATAGGCGTGATCAGGCTGGGAATCACCATTGAAGATATGTAATCAAGTGCATGGCTGCATGTGATCGATGCGAAGACATCATACAATGTCTTGCTTGGAAGGCCTTGGATACATGAGAATAAATTATTTCCATCTACCTACCATCAATGTTTAAAATACTATGAGGGAGAAGTCGAGAAGAAGATAGTTGCTGATGATTCTCCGTTCACCGAGGCAGAGTCACACTTCGCCGATGCAAAGTTCTACTTGAAGAACCGCATTGTGAATGAGCTAAAAGTTGATGATGGCATGAAATGCAAGAATGACGAGCCCATAACTAAAAGAGCTTATGTGACTATTGGTAAAGCCAAGCTGTTACTGAGGAGGTACAATCCAACGCGAATAAATGTCATAGAGGGGATATTGCGTCTTATGGAAAGAAAGTAAGTCATCCGCTCCAATATGTCCCTAAAAGGAAGAAAGATGAAGGAGAATCATCTAATCTCCAAACTAACATGCTAAAGGAGTTAACTCTTTCGGTGAAATGAATTGAGGCAGTAAAGTTGTCCTCGAAGCCGCTTGTAGGGTTTGTAGCCCAAAATCGTTTGCAGAATATGGAACTCCCTACAAAGCAAACAGATGAAGGTTTTGATACAGTCTTGCAAAAGTTGGATACAATCCCAATGAGCTGTCAAAGTTAGGGAAGCTCCCATCAGAAGCTGCAACGAGGCAACCATGTGAAGGTTTAGGATACAAGCAACCGTCACCAGTGCGCATCTCCATAAGAAGGGCGAGCAGCAATTATATCATTATTGAAGACGAATCTGCCACTTTTAACAGGTCTTCTGTCTTTGATCGACTTGGAAAATCAACTGTGAGAACTTCCGTATTTGAGAGATTGGGTCCATTATAAAAGGGGAATAAGTTCCAGAGAAATTACCGAAATACAAGAACACCCGCTTTGCCCAAAATTCAGAAGATCTCTAAAGATTTCCAAATTTTGATTCCTTCTAGAATGAAGCGACACTTCCAAAGGCGACCAGCTTTCCATACTAGTTGTTAAATCCTAGTCTTTATGTTATTTGTGTTAGAGGAGTTAGATGTCCCTCATGTTGAACAGTCTGACATCAAGTTGTTAGGACCTTAGTCGCTATGCGAACACTTAACACAAGACTGAAAATTCTATTACAAGGTTTTAATACTAGTTATACGCCCGTGCCTCTGCCGATTAAAACTTTCCGAATGTGGCTTCATCAGCAGCGCCACAAGAAGCAGGTAACCATGCAAATCAAATGACGAGGAGCAACAAGAAGAAGAAAAGAGGCGAAGTAGTGGTATCTTTCTTTCCATTACGAACGACACGCTTCGCCTGCTCCCTCCCCGTGTCCACTAGCGCTCCTGTCCAGAGCGAAGAGAAGGCGAAAAAGGCGCAGGTAGCTTGACCGCCTTACCCGTCATTGAAACACAAGCTGGAGACGTATCGGCCTATATTCCCACCAATGTGATCCCCATTACTGAGTGGAAGCTGGCGGGCAGGGCTTGCTTAACCGGATACACGGAATTGGGATCTCTGTTGCATGCAATCAAAAAAGACTTGCTTTTGACACCCCGCTGTGCCGACCAGCAGCGGGATGCTACTTACGAGCTGGTTAGGGACAGGTTCCGGTCACTCTTTCGATGCTATGCCATTTTGGTGGCACGGGAACCACTGAATGGGNGACAAGACCAGATCCATCAACAAACCTAGGTCCAATATTTGCGTGTACGAGCTAGCCATCAACAGACGGACATCCTTTTACCGCAGTCTTCCCCTATTGGGCATAGCCTTTTCTCCGTTAGGCTCCTGTAAGGGCGGGTATGAGAAGGGTCCCCCTCTCCCTTGTCAAAGCTTAGTTATCCGTGAATGAGAACTCGTTTTGCTTGTTGGCTGGCTTATGATGGTTTCCTGTCCCAATTCAACATATTCCTTTTTTTGCTCCTGCTTGGTAGCAGGCTTGTGTGCGAGCTTGGTCCGGTTTCGATTCCTAAAGCCCACGGAGAAGGGTGTGGAGCCTCGCTTTCCATGCTGCTCCCCCTGCCAGTGTGTTGGCGTCGATGAAGGTTTAAAGCCTCTTTCCTTCAACACCGAAAAGCTAGTAATTTTATGTGTCTTCTTGAGCGAGTGAAGTGCTTCACGGATGTGGAGCACGAACGCATAAAACTTTTTTTCCTAGCATTGAACCTTACTTCAAAGACTGGAAAGCATTTCCTACTCCTACTTTTCATACAAAGAGAATGGGCAGCCTGGAAAACTTGGAATGATTACAGAATGCTTACCGGCTTCGCCCATTCTGGGACGAGTTGGAATGCCAACAGAGGAGTTACGGGCGAGCAAGAAAACCCTATGGCTAAGAGGACTGCGACCGTGAAGGGAGGGATCCTGAGATGGATTTACCGATTGAACTAGATTTACCCGCCTTTTTCACCCAAGCGGATTTCCCCGTGCTACCGAGTTTTGAGCAGACTACGGATCCATTCGACATGGTTTCGTGTGATTAAGCACTGAAGGTGAAGCCATACACTGTGGTATACACTAAAGAACGTGATGAAGAATAAGAAAGTGTGGGTTCTTCGTATCATGTTACTGCACAAAGCGAGCATGGTGTTTTATCTCTAATGGAGGATGACGAGAAATTGGACGATGTCTCACCATGTTATCACATATCCTTCAACGATGGGGACCCTAAAGAAGATGAAGATGTGAAAGATTCTGCCCCGGAACTTGAAGAAGGGGTGAAGGCAACGGTTGATGCCTTAAAAGAAGTTAACCTTGGCACTGATGAAGAACCAAGGACCACCTACCTAAGTGCTTTACTAGAAGTTGATGAAGAAAGCGCTTATATTTAGTTACTCAAGGAGTTTAGGGATGTCTTTGCTTGGAGTTACAAAGAAATGCCTGGCTTGGACCCTAAAGTAGCAGTCCATCACCTTGCGGTCAAGAATGGCGCTCGTCCTGTTAAGCAAGCTCAAAGGCACTTTAGGCCAAACTTGGTTCCCTTGATTGAAACCGAAGTTAACAAACTCATTGAAGCTGGATTTATTCAGGAAGTTCAATACCCAACGTGGGTTTCAAGTATTGTCCCTATAAGGATAAAAAAATGGCCATATTCGAGTGTTCGTCGACCTCAGGGATCTCAACAATGCGTGTGCCAAAAATGAATTCTCGCTTCCTATTCCAGAGTTGATGATCGATGCTACTACTGGGTATGAGGCAATGCCGTTTATGGATGGTTCATCAGGCTATAACCAAATTCGCATGGCACCAAAAGATGAAGAGCTTACTGCATTCCGCACCCCCAAGGGTATTTATTGCTACAGGGTAATGCCTTTTGGCTTGAAGAATGCTGGTGCTACTTATCAAAGGGATATTCAGAATGTTTTTGACGATCTTCTCCACAAAAATGTCGAATGCTATGTGGACGACTTGGTGGTAAAATTGAGAAAGAGGGACGACCACTTGAAAGACTTGAGAATGGTATTTGAGTTATTCCGGAGGTACCAACTTAGGATGAATCCATTGAAATGCGCCTTTGGAGATACTTCCGAAAAGTTCCTTGGTTTCATTGTCTGACATCGAGGGATTGAAATTGATCAAGCCAAAGTAGATGCAATCTTGAAAATGCCTGAGCCTCGAGATATTCACGAATTGAAAAGTCTGCAAGTAAAGTTAGCATACCTTAGGAGATTCATCTCAAACCAAGCTGGGAGGTTCCAACCATTCAGTCGCCTTATGAAGAAGGCGTCCCTTTCAAATGGGACCAAGCGTGTAGCAATGCTTTCGAGATCATTAAATCCTACTTGATGAAGCCTCCGATTTTAGCATCCCCTATACTTGGAAAGACGTTGATACTATATATTTCGGCACAAGAAAGGTCTGTTGGAGCGTTGTTGGCCCAAGAAAATAGAGGCTAAAGAAAACTCTCTTTACTACTTGAGCAGGATGATGACACCAAACGAGCTGAATTATTCGCCAATTGAAAAGTTGTGTTTGGCAATAGTCTTCTCAATTCAAAAGTTGAAGCACTACTTTCAAGATCATGTTGTTCGTCTTGTTTCTAGAGCAAATCCCATCAAGTTCGTGATGTCAAAACCTGTCCTTAGTGATCGAATATCAAGGTGGTACCTCCAGTTTCAACAATTTGAAATCGTGCACATCCCTCAAAAGGCTATAAAAGGACAAGCGTTAGCGGACTTCTTGGTAGATCACCCTATACCTGGTGATTAGGAGCTAACTGACGAACTACCTGATGAGGACAAAATGGTCATTGAAGTTCAGCCTCCATGGAAGATGTACTTTGATGGTGCTTCACATCAGGGAGGAGCTGGTGTTGGTGTAGTATTTGTCACTTCTCAAGGTGATGTTCTGACCTACTCTTTTACGTTGACGCAACTCTGCTCTAACAACGTTTCGGAGTATCAAGCACTAATACTTGGGCTTGAAATGGCTGTCGAAATGAAGCGGTTGCAATTGCAAGTTTTTGGTGACTCTCAGTTAGTGGTCAATCAACTTCTAGGTAGTTACGAGGTCAAGAAGCGTGAACTATGCCCATATCATGATTACGCTAAAAAGTTAATAGGGTGGCTCGGTAATGTGACTATTGAGCATGTGCCAAGGAAAGAAAATAAGAAGGTTGATGCTTTAGCTGCCCTAGCTTCATCATTAACCCTGCCTGATCAAGCGCAAGTTACCGTATTCCAAAAAAAGGGTAGTACCGCCGCCAAATGAGGCCCGAAGGTGAAGAAAATGAACTCAAGCATCTTGTCGCTGTGTCTGAAATTGAGAATGAAGAATGGCGAAAACCCATTATCGACTACTTATGCTATGGGATACTTCCAGAAAATCCGAGGAAAAGGGATGAAATCTGCCGTCGTGCACCTCGCTTCCTTTACTACGAAGATACTCTATATAGAAAGTCGTTCAAGGGAGTACTATTGCGATTCTTAGGGGAAGAATAAGCACTCCAAGCTTTGTAAGAGGAATATTCTGGGGTATGTGGATCACACCAGTCTGGACCAAAGCTCCACTTACATATAAAAAGGATGAGATATTATTGGCCAATGATGGTAAAAGATTTCTTGGACTACGCTTGAAGATGCAAGGCTTGTCAATTCCATGCGAATTTATTCATCCACCTCTTGAAGTGTTGCACGCGATTGTTGCATCCTGGTTGTTTGACGCTTGGGGATTGGATGTTGTTGGACCACTGCCAAATTCCTCTAGAGGGAACCTATACATCTTGGCTGCAGCTGACTACTTCTCAAAATGGGCTGAAGCTGTTGCTCTTATGGAGGTAAAGAAGGAAAATGTTGCAAGTTTCATCCGAGTAAACATAATCTATCGCTTTGGAATTCCTCCTTACATAATAATAGATAATGGAAAGACATTCGATAATAGGTTGATGAAAAATATTTGTGATCTCTTTGGCTTCAAGCAACGTAACTCTTCGATGTACAATGTTGCCGCCAATGGTCTAGCTGAGGCATTCGACAAAACTCTATGCAACTTGTTAAAGAAAGTCGTCTCCAAATCCAAACGATATTGGAATGACTGTATGGAAGAAGATCTATGGGCATATAGGACGACTCACCACACGCCAACACAAGTGACTTCTTATTCGCTCGTTTATAGAGTCGAAGCTGTCTTGCCACTCAAGCGTCAAATACCTTCATACGACTGGCTATTCAAGAAGGGATCACTGATGAAGAAAATGCTCGACTTTGATTCACAGAGTTGGAGGATCTTGATGAGAAGAGGTTGGAAGCTCAACAGAGTCTTGAATGTTATCAAGCTCGATTGTCCCGCGCCTTCAATAAAAGAGTTCTCCCGAGATCCTTTTTAAGTAGAAGATCAAGTTCTTTCCATATGAAGACCCATTATTACTTCTAATAAACCTGTAGGGAAGTTCACTTCAAAATGGTATGGGCCATATGTCATACAAGAAGCTTACTCAAGTGGGGCTTACAAGCTGGTTGATGCAAATGGCATAAGAATCGTCCCTATCAATGGCAAGTTTTTGAAGAAGTATTATCCTTGAAGTTGCAACGCTCCTTGATTCATGAGCCTAAAGTGCATGTTCTGATACTCCTGGCCCGCAAGAGTATAAACTGTGTACGCCCTCCCCCCCTCCCCCCC
>ML300524.1:22276-32703 GCA_005239495.1 Nicotiana undulata
AAAAAAGACAGCCCCCCCCCCCCCCAAAAAAAAAAGAGTCCGCTAGGTTGAAAATCTCGAAAGAGGAGGCCTAGGCAAAAGTTAGGACATTAAAATATATCCACCCATTCTGAACTACGGTATGACTTGATCCTCTTCACCGAGGTACGTAGGAAGCTTAAAGTTTCATTTTGAGTTCAGCCGCATAAGTTCAAAAGATACATAATCCCCCAATCGTTTTCTGAATAAAGTACGATGGAGTGTAATTCATTCAATCATCACTTGAAAATCGAGCTGAGATACCATTCTCCTATTAAACTTTGGATCCCATTTGACTTAAAGGGTGCAACCCTCCATGGTAAATTGATATCTTCAATAAAATGATTAATATCTTTTAGGGGGTGCCAAACGTTTGCATTGATGTCTGGGGATCCCCTATGCCTTCATGTTCGCCAAACCTTCACGTTTTTTTTGGTGTGCCTTCACGATATTTCAAATTCAGTGAGACTTGAACCCAAGATATTTGGTGAGAATGAAACTCTTGAATTTCAATTTCTGACAATTAAAAAAGTCTTACAATCTCAAGTCTTCCACACCAAGATACAAAATTTTGGTGAAGTCGCGCTAATCTAGAACTATCGGCATATCAGAAACCAAAGTCGACTTCGAACTATCATCTGAAACTATCCTTAGGCCTTAAATTTTATATTTTGGATATGTTTTATATTTGGAAGTTTAGTTTCTAAGACATCAAACGGTTCATGATTTTGACGTCCCTACTTCAAGATACAAAACTATTGGCGAAGTCGCGCAAATCTGAAATCGTCAATGCGTCAGAATTTAATATTGATTTCGAACTATAATCTGAAACTATAATTAAGGAATAAGATCTTTAATTTTGGATATGCTATATATTTGTAAGTTAAGTTTTCAAAAAATTCAACGGTTCGGTATTCTGACTTTTCTACACCAGGATATGATTGTTTTTGTGAGACTGCGCAAATCTGAAATTTTCTACGTGGTGGAATCTAAAGTTGATTTTAAAATATTATCTGGATCGATTCTGAAGGTGTTTGATTATAAGTTTTGGATATGTTTTAGATATTGAAGTCTAATTTTTGAGAAATTAAACGGTTCGTTATTTGGACTCTCCCACGACAAGATATGAATCTTTCGTTACAAGAGCGTAAAGCTGAAAATTATGCGACTAAGATAAATGTTGGGCCACATTGAGAGTAATCCTTCCGATAGTCGAGCCATACTGAGAGTAGTCTCTCCGATAGTAGGGTCATTTTGAAAGTAATCTCTCCGATAGTCGAGCCACATTGAGAGTAAAATCTCCAATAGTTGGTTCATTTTAAGAGTAATCTCTCCGATAGTCGGGTCATTTTGAGAGTAATCTCTCTGATAGCCGAGCCACATTGAGAGTAATCTCTCCGATAGTCGGGCCACCTTGAGAATAATCTCTTCGATATTCGGACAAGGATAAGTATTCATCTCTTCACACTTAAAATTGCATTCTTCATGCCTGGAGGAATCTACTCTCACCTTACTCAAAGTGTAATCACCTTGAATAAACCACCCATGCATGTCCCCCTTCGAAGAGTTAATTTTCTTCCAATACCAATTGCAGTCGGGCGTAATTTTACGGGTCCAGATATTGGTATCAGTTTCCGTATACAACCTGTGCACCCACTTCACCTATAAAGCTTCCTTGTTATTGAGAAGTTGCCATAATAATTTCCCAACATAGGCCACATTCCATAGTTTACTACCTTTAATATTCAACCCTCCAAACTTTTTAGGAAAACATATTCTTCTCATGAAACTAGCGCCAACTTTTTCCTGTCTTCGGTACTCCCCCATAGGTAATCCCTACATATTCGATCCACCTCCTTAACTACTGTCTGAGGCAAAATGAATACTGCACTCCAGAATTTATAATGGAAAACAACACAGAGTTAACCACCTGCAATATGCCTGCATATGAACGTTGCTTTGAGCATCCAATTTTTATCCTCATGGTTATTCTGTCTACTAGCTGAAGTCAGTCCAATTTGTTCCATTTATTTGATGAAAGGGGAAGACCAAGATATCTAATTGGGAAAGAGCCTTGGGTGAATCATGTTTTTGCTATCAACTGTTTCTTTGTCAATTTATCCACCCCAACAATGAAGATTTTAGATTTATCCTGATTAGCAATAAGTCCCGATGCTTCACTAAAATAATTTAAAGCTTCAACCACCCAAGTAACTGATTCCAGATTACCTTTGCATAAGATCGTGAGATCATCTGCAACGATCAATTGTGTTAGCTTCAACTGTTTGTACATGGGATGAAACTGAAAATCTGGGAGTCCACTCATAGTTGATAGAACTCTAGACATATAATCCATTACTATCACAAATAGTATTTGCGACATAGGATCTCCATGCCTTATTCCTCTCCTCCCCTCAAAATAACCATGTCCTTCACCATTTACTTTGGTAGAGAATTTGGTTGTTGTTACACATACCATAATCAAGTGGATGAATCTCTGTGGGAACCCAAACCAAATTAAAACTTCCTCAAAAAAGTCCACCATATCATAAGCCTTTATTAGATCAATTTTCATAAGACACCTTGCAGAAGTCTTTCTACTATAATGCCTCAATAGGTCATGATATATTAGCACAATATGCATCATGGATCTACCCTGAACAAATGCAGCTTGATTGTCAGCCACAATGTAGCTTATGGCCCGCTTCAATTTGTTGCATATCATCTTAGAGATACACTTGTATAAGACATAGCAACAGGAAATAGGTTTATACTGGCTAGCATACTAAGACCTATCCACCTTAGGAATCAGTGCAATGTTGATTGTATTCATTTGTTTCAGGAGTTGACCATTCTCAAAGAACTCTAGGATAGTTTCAGTGATGTATGCTCCTACAATTTCTCATGCAGATCTATACAACCCACTACCAAAGTGTCACGACCCAAAAATCACAGGTCGTGATGGAACCTAACTTGACCTGCTAGGTAATCCAATTAACAAAAGAAATAAACCAAATGAACTTATAGAAAAATAAATTAGGATTTATCTGAACTTTTACAAATTTTACCCAAGAACTGATAGTACGAATTATGAGCTTCTAGGATTTAGAATTTACAAAGCAAATATAACTAATCACATGATCTGTTTGAAAACTACATGAACAGATTAATAATGTAGACAAGTGGCAGCTTCTATCCAGAATACACAAACATCTTCAGGGTCAGCTCCCGACTTCTTCAGCAGCTCCACTCCAATAGTCTGCACGGAGTGTGCAGAAGTGCAGTATCAGTACACCCGACCCCATGTACTGGTAAGTATCTTGACTAACCCTGTCGAAGTAGTGACGAGGATTATAGTTAAAAGATGCTCATTAATAAACACTATAATGTAAACTAGCAATAGAACTATGTGACAGAATAATAGAATAGAGTACACAATGCAACTATACAAAACAATAAAAGAGTACCAGAAAGAATCACAATTTAACAGTTTCCAACATCTTAACTGGCCCTTTCCTTAGAACGAAAGCCCATGAACCACAACAATTACCTCAAACTTTCATAGTGTGAAAGAAGTACTCAAGACATCAAATCTAACGGCACGACAACACCCTTCGTGCATTTATCTCATCCTCCCATATATGCGTAAAATAGTACCAACCAAATGATAGAAATACATATAATAGAAATGACAAGGATGGGAATATGCAAGCAGTAATAATAAATGAGAATGTACAGAAGAACATCAGTAACAGACTAAGCAGAGGGCATAAAGTTAATGAGCGCAATTAGGGAAAAGGTTATAATTTCATCTAATTAGCATGATGGAGGCGTGAAGATGGACATAACAAATAAGAGAAGGGGAGAGGGGTGCATGTTCTTGATAATGCAACAAATAGAGCATGAATGGCAAACATGGGAGAAGACTCGTACCTAAGTGAAACAAAACAGATATGACATGGATGCAATCATAACAACAGGAAGTAAGTATGATGTTTACAAGTTAAACAATTAGAAGGCATAGGTAACACACCAACGATTGAGATATAGAATAAGGACAGAACAGTGACGACAAGTCACACATAATAACCATAAATACAACAACAACAATTCAAGGTAAGACATGCAAATATCTGCAAGAAAAGAATGTTATAACACAATGCATGTCCCTCATCCTCACTTTCACGGAAACACCCATTGTGCCATGAACTCGCAATGATACAAAAGTATAAAAGTATAAATGCAATGGAACGACATCACCCTTCATGCTTTTACTCACAAATGACATGGCATGGAATTACCCTTCGTGCTTTTACTCTCAATAATTTGGCACGACATCACCCTTTGTGATTTTACTCTCAATAATATGGCACAACATCACCCTTTGTGCTTTACACTCTTCCTCACCAAGCATATGAATAACAATAAAATGGCAAGGCAGTAAGTATATATAAAATCGAGGAGAGTGTTCAACGAATATTTCAACATCTCAAAATATCAGCCATAACAATGTAGTAGTGATCCCGCATAGAGATGACCAAAACAAGACACATCAATGTGTTCCCAAAATTCTATCCAATTTGATCAAGTACTTAGGCTAGGTCTTTATTTCTAACATTTTTTACTACATTCTTAATATCTGTAAATCAAGTGAGGCATGAGGCAAAGAAGTTATGTAATTCCACAAGACACAATTATAACATCATCTACCCCCGAGCATGATTAACCCCGACACATAGATATATGTTCGTCACCTCACATCTTTATCACCCTCGCATGTAACAAACAATGGAAAATAGGAGTAAAAATTCCCTCAACAAAGTTAGGAAAAATACTTACCTCGATTCAACTAACTCAACACTTAACTTAGCCTTTTCCTCTACAAATTCGCCTCCGCTCGACTCAATCTAGCCAATGACGACATGAATACATTACACAATGCAAGAAAAAATAATTTCAATTAATAAAGCTGTAATTTTTATTCAATTTCTAAAAAGTCAACAAAGTCAAACCCCGGGCCCAACCGGTCAAAACCCCGGTCCAAGGGTAGGTCTTGACTACCCATAGCCTCACGAGTCCAAATATGTGTTTTGTTTTCAAATTCGAGTCTTATTCAACTCTCAAAACTCAATTTTTTATTTTTCAAAACTTTGAAAATATCCCCAAGTTTTCCCATAGATTTCCCATGGATTTGATGTTAAATCTTGTATAAAGTCATGAAATATAGTTGAAAATTGATTAGAGATACTTAACCAATGATTTGGTACGAAAATCTCTTCACAAAATACTTAACCTGAAGATGTCGCATTTGCGACAGGGGTTCGCAAATGTGACCCTCGCAAAAGTGAAACGGAGGCTTCCCTGCTAAGGTCGCATTTGCGACAAAAACTTCACAAATGCGAAGTCCATAACCTTGCAAAATCGGCAGGGTCATCATAAAAGCGAACAACCCAACCTCGCAAATGCGATGGGTTTCTTCACAAATGCGAATCCACCCAGCAACCCAATATTTCGCAAATGCGACCAATACTTCGCAAATGCGATGACACCAGCACCAACATTCATCTTTTGTGAGAAATCATTCCTAAACCAATCCGAAACACACCCGAGCCCTCGGGGCTCTAAACCAAATACCCACATAAGTCTAAGAACATAACACGAACTTGCTCGCGCGCTCAAATAATCAAAATAACTTCTAAAACCACGAATCGGACGCCAAAACGCATGAAAATCAAACTAAACTTTAAGAACTTCTAGAATCGCAACCGAGCGTCCGAACCATATCAAATCAACTCCGATTAATCTCAAATTTTATACACAAGTCACACTTGACATTATGGACCTATACCAACTTTTTGAATTGGAATCCAACCTCGATAACAAAAAGTCTACTCACGGTCAAACTTCTCAAAATCCAACTTTCGTCATTTCAAGACTAATTCAACTACGGACCTCCAAATTGCAATCTGGACGCGTTCCCAAGTCTTAAATCACCCAACAGAGCTAACGGAGTTGACGAAAATCCATTCCGAGGTCAAATGCTAAATATTTCAAACTTAGTCAATTCTTCCAACTTAGAACTTAACTTTTGAAGTTCATTCTTCCAAATTGATTTCGAATAACTTTAAAAACCAACACCGACGACTTACGCAAGTCATAATATATCATGCGGAGATACTCAGACCCTGAGAACACCGATCGAAGTGCAGATACTCAAAATGACATGTCGGGTCGTTACACAAAGCCATCTGGTCCAAGACTCTTATTTTTGTCAATTTGGAACATTGCTTCTTTGAATTCTTTCTCCAAATAAGGTCTGATTAAGCTTACTTATTGATCTAAAGGTAGCAATGGCCCTCTTTTCATAAAGTTGCTGAAGCTCTAACTCTAGCATTTGTGGTCTTACCCAGTAAGTTCTCATAATAGTCTACAAATACATGAGCTATGTCATCTGGATCATTCTGCCAATTGCCTTGTTCAACCCTTATCTGTGTTGTAGATAATTTCATTCTCATGTGTTTAATGACATCATGGAACTACCTTGTATTGTCATCTCCCAATCTTAGCCAAGTAGCTTTGCTTTTCTGCTGTAAGTAGATTTATGCTATATATGAAATCTTTATAAACTGTAGATACACCTCTCTTTCCTTCTGCTCCATGCCCTTATCTAGTGGATTTGCTTGCAGCTTCTCCAGTATCCTCCTGAGTTCCTCCCTCCTCTCTTATGCTTTATTTACTAAGTCCTTGAAGTATCTTGAATTTAGTTGCTTCGGTCCTTTCATTCTTCTTGAAGCTTCATTCTTCTTATAACTCTCAATATTTTGCACCCTTCAATATAAACCTCCCACCAAGCCTTGACAGTAAATTAAAACAAAGGATGTTGAACCCATACATTGCAGTACTGAAATGTTTTCTTCATTTTTGTGTTAATCCCTTCTAAAGTTAACTGCATAGGGCAGTGATCACTTATTCCTTCAGTTAGGAACTTGGCTTGACAGGCTGACATTATATTAAGACATTTGTCATTGATGAAAGCTCAATCAATCTTGGAAAATATTCTCTGTTCAGAGTTTTATCATTCCAATTGTATTTGTTGCCCTGTTGAGGAAGTTCAATCAAACCACAATAATCCACACAATTAATCCATCACTTCTGCACAAGTGACTTGATTACCTCCTATTCTATCCTCCTCTATTAATACTGCATTAAAGTCTCCTAATATTAGCCAAGGTCTAGAACAAAGGCCATGTTGTTGAATAATACTATCCCATAAATCTCTTCTTTGTTCTCTTGTATTGAAGGCACATACCATTGTGAGCAGAAAAGTCAGTTGTGGTGGAATGTAAGTCACCTCACAAGTCATATTTTGGGCAGTAATATTTGTAGGAGCTACATCATAGTAATCTTATCTCCATGTCAACAAAATTCTACCATTATAGTGTGCTTCAAGATTGTTAATATAATGCCAACCTCCAAACTAACTACCAACAATTTGTTCAGACTTTTCCTTCTTTATTTTTGTTTCTAACAAACCAACTATACCAACCTTAACTTCATCGCAGAGGATTTTAACTTCCTTCTGCTTATTTGGGACATTAAATCCCCTAACATTCCAACTCAATAGGTTAACCATTCCCAGTACGGGTCATGGTTCCTCCTCCCCCTTTATCTCCACTGACACTTTTTTTGGTAGTTTGTACAAGGCTGACATTTGCAGGCTTATCCAAAATTTGATAAGAGTTAGACTTTTCAATTTGTAAATTCTATTTAGGTGGGAATCTTCCAGTTCTTAGAGGAGTGTCATTCATAACTAGTTGATGCTTGTTTCTGAAGCACTTATGTCTGTTCCTTACCCTTTTTTATCTGTATTGCTTCATTATCCTATTGCTTCCTTTGCACTAACTCTGTTGTTTACATTGTCTTATCCTGTTGAGAAACTGGCTTATTCTTCTTCCTACATACCTCCTCTGCGTGCCCATAGGCATGGCAATAGGTACACATAGTTGGTTTCCAATTATAGCTCACTCTTTGTTCAATGAGCATCCAACTACACCTTTACTAGTATCCTTGCAACTGTAGTCCTACCTTCTTATTAGTGTTTAGATCCACCATTAAATGTCTCCCAACCAAGCTTCCTATCTTACTCAATCCTTTAGGACTCAAATACTTGAAGTCAAGGCTTGGGAATTTCACCCAAATTGGCATGGTGAGAAATTATTCCCTAGTGAATCTCAAATCTGGGCTCCATGCTTTCACAATAAAAGGTTTATTGTTAAAGTGGTAGATCCCTACATTCAATACCTTTTGTTTTGCTACTGTAACGACCTGGCCGGTCGTTTTGGGGAGTTAGCGCCCCGATCCCCTGATAATTGTTCCTCTTTTGTCTTATTAGGTTAATGGAACGAGTCGGAGCGTTGAGTGATGAAAATTGGAGTGTTTTTGGACATATAGTCCTTTAAGGTGAGCTTTGACCTTAGAGATTGGGCCGGAGCGGGAGCTGTGTGAAGACGGATCTGGAATGGAAATCCGTGAACTCCGTCAGCTCCGTTGAGTGATTTCGGAGTTGGGAGCGTGTTCGAAATGTGTTTTTGAGGCCAGACGTAGATTTAGGCTTGAATTGGCGAAAGTTAGAATTTCGGCGATTTCGGCCGATAGGTGAGATTTTGATATCGGACTCGGAATGGAATTCCGAAAGCGACAGCAGGTCCGGAATGTCATTTATGACCTGTGTGCAAAATTTGAGGTCATTCGGACGAGTTTAGACGTGGTTCGGCGTCGGAAGTGAATTCTTGAAAATTCCTAAGTTCCTAGGCTTGAATCTATGCATTTTTGGATATTTTGATGTTAGGGGACGCGTTTTTAAGGCTCGACTAAGTTGGAATGAGGTATTGGGGTCAGTTGGTGGTTTTGGTTGAGGTCCCGGGGGCCTCGGAGTCGATTCAGATGTTTAACGGGAAGTTTGGAAAAATTTCAAAGTGCTAAACCAGACCTGTATCTGGTGTTTCGCACCTACGATGGAATTTCCGCAGGTGCGAGCACGCTGGCACGGGACTTATGCCGCAGGTGCGAAGTCCCAGTGGCTTGGTCAGGGATCGCAGGCGCGACCTGGGCTCCGCAGGCGCGGAACCGCAGGCGCNACGAAGCCTTAGTGGCTTGGTCAGGGATCGCAGGCGCGACCTGGGCTCCGCAGGCGCGACCTTCCTATCGCAGGATCGGTCCTAGTGGCCTGGTCAGGGATCGCAGGCGCGACCTGGGCTCCGCAGGCGCGACCTTTCTATCGCAGGAGCGGTCCCAGGGCTTTAAGTGATTTTCCGCACCTGCGATGATTATTCCGCAGGTGAGGGACTGCAGGTGCGGTTAAAGGGACCGCAGTTGCGGAAATCCCTATTCATATTCTAAAAATCCGAGGGTNCTCCAGGAGCGGTCCTAGTGGCCTGGTCAGGGATCACATGCGCAACCTGGGCTCCGCAGGCGCGGAACCGCAGGCGCGACCTTTCTATCACAGGAGCGGTCCCAGGGCTTTAAGTGATTTTCCGCACCTGCGATGATTATTCCGCAGGTGCGGGACCGCAGGTGCGGTTAAAGGGACCGCAGTTGCGGAAATCCCTGTTCATATTCTAAAAATCCGAGGGTTATGTTATTTCACCATTTTTGAGTTGTGGGAGCTCGGGAGGGGCGATCTTTGAGAGGATTTTCACGTGGGTGATCGAGGTAAGTGATTTTCTACCATCATAGGTTAAATTCCATGATTCTAGTCTTAAATTCCACCCTTAATTCGAGATTTTGAGTTGAAATTTGGGAAAAATTAGAAGAAACTTCCTAGAACGAATTTTGGGATTTTGATTGAGTATTAGACCTCCGATTTTAGAGATTTTTATATGGTTAGACTCGTGAATGAATAAGGCTTCGGAAAATATAACTTTTTCCCGAATCCGAGACGTGGGCCCGAGGGGCGTTTTGGTCAAATTTTCTAACTTCGCGCATTAGTTCTGAATTAATTAGTTATTTCGATTTCTTGAATTTATATTTACGTTATCCCATCGAATTGAATAGATTTGGGCCACCCGGAGTTGGATACTCGTGGCAAGAGAGTGATTAGCGGTTGATTTGCACAGTTGAGGTAAGTGGCTTGCCTAACTCTGTGTTGGGGAATCTCCCTTAGGCATTTTACTGGTTTTTGCTATAAAAACCCTGTGTACATGAGGTGACCGGCGCGTGCACGGGATATTTTCACTGAAGTTCCTTATTTCTTTCTACATAATGTTTCCTTTTAAACTCTATTATTACTGTTATCATTTAAATTGCACAATAACTTAAGGGTTATCATGGTAAATTGTCGAACTGATTTTTCCTCAAACCCTTAAACTACGTTATTTTGGAGATCTACTTTATATTACGTATGCATACAG
>ML300526.1:0-129541 GCA_005239495.1 Nicotiana undulata
TTGCCATCAAACTGTTGAAATTTTGGAGGTTGATAGCCAGCAGGCATCTTCAACATATCAATCTTTGCAGTGTACGGCTTCGCGTATGTAAAGGAAGACTTGGTAGCAACTTCATACTTGCTTTTGATAGTTCCTTCGATGAACTCCTTCAGTTGATCGATTGGAATCATCCCTTCAGACGAGATAGGGATAGCCTTATTGGATGCAACTTGTCTTGGGGGAGGATCAATCTCTTGAACTTCTGGGAGCTTGCCAGGTGCATGGGTAGATTCTTCTTCCATCAAGATTCCCACCCTGTCTGTTAGCTTGTCAATTCTAGCATCTTGANGGGAGCTTGCCAGGTGCATGGGTAGATTCTTCTTCCATCAAGATTCCTACCCTGTCTGTTAGCTTGTCAATTCTAGAATCTTGATTTTGCATGTATTTGGTCAAGCTGGCAATCTCTTCCGTCGGGTTTGCCAACAGCTCATCCACAGATGAAGTGTTTGTCACCATGGCTTGCATGATTGTTGTGGACGATGGAGAGTAGCACGGATTTTCACACAGATTGATCCTTGATTGGCTCACGCTCTGTGGGGTAAGTGGGGAGGATCCATCACTTGAAGTGTCATTATCTTCCTTCACAGAAGAATGCTTGGATCCGGAGAGGTCAAGCAGAGCAAGAGTCTTCTTGATCTTTTCAGCAACATCGCTTCCTCCTCCGGGGGCATTTGTGGAAGATCTTTCTCCTTTTGAGGATGAAGATCCCGAAACAGGGGTAGATGCAGAAGGCACTTGGGGTTCTTGTTGTCCTAACGAGCTTGCCTTGCTCCTCGTAACTGGCCCAAATCTTCCAAAGGTAACTTCGAGTATGTTTTCCACAACAACATAGAACCTGGAATTAGCAGCCTTGGCAGAAGATGAGCTGGAGTTGGTTTTCTTGGAAGCCATTTCGTTGTTCTTGAACTTTGGTGATTGAAAAGCTGAGATGAGAGGTAGAGATTGTCCCACTGGGCGTGCCAGAATTTGTAGACAATAAATTGCGTCAAGAAAATAAAATCAAGACCGAAAAATATTGCGACAATCGTAGTATTTGATTTCAAATATTTGAGCGTTACAATCTCTATGAATCCTCTGATTCTACTTTTCTAGTATAAATTCAAGGGCCTTTGAGCTTGATCTTGAATTTGAATTTGATTTATCCGTCGCGAACACTTTGATTGTTGCCACGAATTGTATCACGAACAAGTAGCCTTGATCTTGAACGCCTTGTATTTGATTTGACTTCGTTCTTGATCTTGAATACTTGAATTGTTCTTCGTTCTTGAGCTTGAACTTGATTTATTGAACTTGAACTTGATTGTATGAAGCTTGAAACTTGTAGAGAAATTTGCAGCGTTTGATCCACGAGCTCTCTCTTGCTTCTTGTTATAACTTCTGGTCCCTTTTCTGAGTTATGAAGATCCCTATTTATAGTTGTGGGAGGGAAGAGTTATGATAAGAACAAACTCTTTTCGGCCAATCAAATTAAAGTGTGATATGGTCGTATTTGATTGGCACTTGCACACGCAGCGCGATTTTATTGGCCTTTTAATGTGACTTGTCATGCTGTGTCATTTTGACACGTGGCATGGACATGGCATGGTCCTATTGGCTCTTTTATTTGACTTGGCATGCCACGTCATTTGACATGTGGCACTGGGCCTCTAGGAAGATGGTATATTGGGCCTAATGAAGTGGGCTCATCAATTTAGCCCAACTAAATGGGCTAGCCCAATGGATTAAGAATTATTTATTTAATCCATATATATTGGACTTATATAATTAATTCAATTATATTAGTCAGTAGTATTTATTTGGACTAATATATCTTGAATTTAAAATATAATCCAAATTCCTTTATGGAATTAATTTTAATAAAATTTATACGCCTACANAACCCATATGTGTTGGACTTATATATTAATTCATTTATATATTAGCCCATAATATTTATTTGGACCAATATATCTTGAATTTAAAATATATTCCAAATTTTTTCTTCGAATTAAATTTGCTTGCCTACACCTCCCTCATAGGATAGAAGTCCTAAACTCCTCCAGGACTAATAGGAAGGGCCGGGTAACAGCATGCAATAGAGGTCGTGACCAACACTCGCTTTAATTACCTTTACGGGTGGGAAAGGTTATATATGGATATGATGACCGGTGTGCTAATACCACGTGTAGCCCCTCTTGTAGGAGTGTCATACTGGGTATTGCATTGATGTGATCTGTATTACAAACAAACCTAGGATACCCATATCCTATATACATGCTTAGACTATGATCATTTTCAAAATCTATTTAGCTATTAAATATTTCAAACTAGTAACATATGTGTGCTTAGACTGCGAATATTTCAAAACCATCTACTATTTTAGATAATAATTGCTTACTTGCTAGTTGTACAAATTCACAAAGTTATTTGGCTGGGAACTACATTTGTGGACTCTGAGGGGTGCTTAACACCTTCCCCTTAGGATAATTTCAAGCACTTACCCTATCTCTGGTTATCAAATTTGTTTGTAAATGAACCCCCCCCCCCCCCNGACTCTTCAAAAACTTGCAAACCCCTTTCCCAAAAGGAATGAGTTGTCCCAACTAATGTCAAAAACCCTTGACCGACCCCGAAAGGAGTTGGAAAAGGGGGCGCGACACCAACATAATGCGAGTTTAATACATAGATTTTGGGTAGATTCTTAACATGTACTCCCTCCGGCCCACAATAAGTGACCAATTTACTTTTTTATTTTGGTCCAAAATAAGTGTCCATTTATATAATCAAGAAAGAATTCAATTTGTTTTTACAAAATAACCCTTATGTGCATATCCCTAAAAGGTATTCTTACTCCTCACATTAAATATTTAATTAAGGGTAGTTTAGTCATACTAGGTATTTTTGTATAGAATTTAGTATTTTCTTAATGGGTGTGTCAAAAGTAAATTGGTCACTTATTGTGGAGCGGAGGGAGTATAAGTTAGAAATCATGGGTTTAGTTGAAAACCCTAGGTTTTGATAAAAATGGGATTTAACCATGAAAATGCTTATGGAATTTGGTAGAAATCATATATTTAAGTTTGTGAGGTTATGAGTAACATTTATCTTCGAAAATTTCCAGAATCCGAGCACGTGGGCTTGGGGGTGAATTTTAAGAATCTTCCAATTTGGGTTGGGTAATCACTTTAATAGCTAAATTATGAACTTATTAGTGTATATTGATTTATTTACATAATATTTGGCAAGTTTCGGATTGTTTGGCACCAAGTTGGGGCTTTAGAGCAGATTTGTGGACCGGAAGTGATCTTGAGAACGAAGTAAGTCTCTTGCCTAACCTTGTAAGAAGGAACCCATCCCCTTAGGTGTACCTTTGTCGCGTATTACTTGTGTGGGTAGCTACGTACGCACAAGGTGACGAGAGTCCACGCATAGCTATATTTCATGAAATGTACGGGTAGCCTTAGATCCACATCATGCTTCTAATTGTATTGTTGTGTTTATCATGCTTATTAACTGTCTTGAATAGAGCTGAGGCAGGGGATTTAAAGTTGCTATTTTTGACTTAGATTTCTTATTTTTGGAAGAATTGAGGAATATTTAATAACTTTGAGAAATCCATGTCCTCTCGCGTCGCAAGTACTTCCGCGAGCGAGATAGGTAAACTTCTCTACTCTTATGGGTTCGGGCCTTTCGCCTAACACTACTCTTATGGGAGCGGGCCATTCGCCTCGAGAGTATAATAGATGCATTTATTGTTCGTGTCGTTTGACCCTCAGCAGTGTACACATTATTCCGGATCAGGCTGTACGACCTCGGCATAAATCATGCGTGATAATGCTCGGAGCCCGATTACACTTGATATTATGTTTATGACTTGAGAGGTTATAACTTATTTACTGGTCCAAAATTTGTTGGAGTTAGTACGTGTCAGTTGGAGATTTTTAAATTGACTATAAGTTGAATAATCATTTATTGACTGCTTGCTATTGTGTTATTATTATTATTCACATATCCCATGCATATTTAGAATTTCTATATTTTATTTGTTGGCCCATAGTAAGTATCGATGTCGATCCCTTGTCACTACTTCTTCGAGGATAGACTGGATACTTACAGGGTACATGTTGTTTATGTACTCACGCTGCACTGCACTTCTGCACTAATCGTGCAGGATTCGAGGCAGGTGCATCTGCCATTCATTCAGGCGCGCACCCACGTTACCCTGAAGCATAGTGGTGAGCTACTTTTCGAGTTCGTTCTACAACACCCACAACCTCTTTCCTGTATTTACTTTCTGTCTGTTTTATTTCAGACACTAGTATAGGTGTTTTGTATATTTTATTAGTTGCTCATACACTTGTGACACCGGGTCTTGGAAACATGCTAGTAAACACTTTATGGTTGTGAGTATTTGTTTCACTGTATTTGCTCTTTCATTAGTTTACATCTTACTCTACTATACTTTTCCATTTCTCATCTACTTAATAAATAAAAATCAACTACTTTGAAATTTTTAAAAGAGTAAACACGTGACTAGTTCACCGTTGGCTTGCCTAGCGGCAACTTTGGGCGCCATCACGGCCTATAGGAGAAATTGGATCGTGAAAAATGCGCGACAAAAGATACTTGTACTTGATTGTAACTTTGTTCAAATGCCTATAGTCGATGCACATCCGCATAGTACCATCCTTTTCTTCCCAAATAGAACAGGTGAACCCCAAGGCGACACACTAGGCCTAGTAAACCCTTTATCAAGAAGTTCTTGAAGCTGCTATTTCAATTCCTTCAACTCCGTTGGTTCCATACAATAAGGAGGAATAGAAATGGGTTGAGTGCCCGACACCAAGTCAATACCAAAGTCAATATTCCTGTCGGGTAGCATGCCCGGTAGGTCTGCAGGAAACACATCCAGAAAATCTCGCACCACCGTAACCGAATCAATAGTAGGAGTATCAGCACCAATCCGGTGGGCCTTCAAATAAGAAATCACCCTACTAGGAGCATAATCTAGAGAACCTCTCCACTCAATCCTTGGAAACCCCGGCATCGCCAACGTCATGGTCTTAGCGTGACAATCTATAATAACATGACAATGAGACAGTCAATCCATACCCAAGATCACGTCGAAGTCAACCATACTAAGCAATAAGAGATCAAATCTAGTCTCCAAACCCCCAATAGTCACTACACACGACTGATATACATGATCCACTACAATAGTATCGCCCACCGGCATAGAGACATGAACAGGTGAAACTAACGACTCACGGGGTAGATCCAAATAACGAGTAAAATAGGAGGATACATAGGAATAAGTGGAACCAGGGTCAAATAATGTGGAAGCATCTCTGTGGCACACTAAATTAATATATGTGATCACTGCATCTGAAGCAACGGCCTCTGTCCTGGCAGGAACAACATAGAATCGAGCTTGATCGCCGCTTGATGGCCTCCCCCTTTAGGGCGACCTCTAGCTTCCTAGGCCCTACCCCGCGCTGGCTAAGTGGGTGGTGTAAATGCTGGTGCTGGTATCAACGGTCGAGAACTCTGATGTGGAACCCAACTCAACAATCTTGGGCAATACCTCTTGATATGACTCAAGTCTCCACACTCGAAACAACCCCTCCACTGACAGAGTTGCTTCTCCTGACAACCCGAGGAACTGCATATAGAAACCTGAGCAAACGAGGCATGGTGAGAACTTTGTGCTAGTAGTGCAGTGAATGAAGACTGACCCGAGCGAGCACTGTAAGAAGTGTGTCTAAGTGATGCACCACGATGAGCTAGACGAGCTGTCTGAGCGAGCCTATAAGGGCGACCCTTGCTTTGGTAGGACTGACCCCCATAAGAGACACCGCCGAAAACACCCTAACCACGAGGTCTCTTGGCCTCCCTCTCCTCACGCTCCTGACTATAGACTATCTCTAGCCGTCGAGAAATATCAACCACCTTGTCGAACGTAGCACCTGTGACACTCTCTCGAGTCATAAAAAAGGCAACTGATAGGTGAGGACGTCAATGAACCTCCTTATTGTCTCCCTCTCAGTGTGAACCAACCAAACTGCATGACGAGCCAACTCTGAAAATCTCATCTCATACTGGGTCACAGACGTGCCCTCCTGATGCAACTTCTTAAACTGCCTGCGCAGCTCCTCCCCGCAGGTCCGTAGTACAAACTTCTCCAAGAAGAGAACGAAGAACTCAAGCCATGAAAGAGGTGTTTCACCGACTGGCCTGCGCCTCTCATAGGCCTCCCACCATCTGAAGGAAGCCCCAGTAAACTGAAAAGTAGTAAATCAGACTCCACTAATCTCCAGAATACCCGTCGTTTGAAGAATTCGCTAGCACCTATCCAAGAAGTTCTTGGCATTCTCTGACTCAGCCCCACTGAATGATGGAGGTTGGATTCTCCCAAATCTCTCAAGTCTCTTCTACTAATCATCACTCATAACGGGACCCACTTGCGTCTGAGCAACTGCACTAGTTGGGCTGGTAGTACCCTCGGTGTCTGAAGTCCCTACATCACCTGCTCAAGAGTACGGGCGCCGGGAGTCTGAGTACCTCCCCCGACCTGGGAAGTGGTTGGCGCGGTATGAACAGAAATCACCTGAGCAAGGCTAGTGCAAACAGTCAAAATCTTAGCTAAAGCCTCCTGAAGGCGTGGAATCATAATGGGCACAACTGGTGCCTGAGCTGGCCCCACTGGCTCAACCAGATATGGTACTTGCTCCTGATCTAGAGCAACTGGTGGATCTGCAAGTGTTGCTCTAGTTGTTGTACGAGTTGCACCCTTGACCCTACCGCGGTCCGGGCCTCTCGTGGCCTTAGCCGGTGGTATTGATGGCTGTCTATCCTGACTGATAGCACGTGTCCTCTCCATCTGTAAGAGGATAGAACAACAGAAGTTTAGTTTCTGGAATCAACAAATTCGCACGACAAGAATACAAGAATGTGGAGTATTCCTAAGGATTCAGCAGCCTTTCGAAAATGAGTACAGATGTCTCCGTACCGATCAGCAAGATTCCACTAAACTTGCTCATGACTCGTGAGACTTATGTAACCTAGGCTCTGATACCAACTTGCCACAACCCAAAACTCGACATGTTGTGATGGCGCCTATCATGATACTATGCAAGACGACAACTCACATATCCCAACATTTTCAAAACAAAACATGCTAGAAACAGATTTAAATCAATGGAAATTTCATAAAACCAAATAAAAGGTCGCAAATAAATACGAAAAATACCCAAAACCTGGGTGTCACCGAGTACATGAGCATCGATATAATGAAATAGTCTGATACACTGTCTAGAAAGAAGAACGGAATAAATAAAACTAAAATATAGGGAAGGAGAGTCAAGTTCTGCGAACGCCCAAGCAGCTACCTCGATGATCTCCGAACAGGTAAAAACTCCACGATCAACAACCACTGTGCCCGAAAATGCCTAGATCTTAACATGAGGTGCAGGGTGTAGTGTGAGTACAATCAGCTCAATAAGTATCACAAATAAACAAGTCAAGGTACGAGAAGCTTAAATTATTGAGGATACTAGTTAATTCAGTGTGATTTTGTCCCTTTAAACAAACACAACATAACATTTAAAGCTAACTCATAAGGCTTCGTGAGAAGAATATCAGTGTGTGCATGTGCACTGTTTTCTCAAAATACCCCACCCAACAATATTATGGCATGTAGAGGAAACAAAAAAGTAAATCAGATAAGTAATCAAGGAAATACAAGTTCCACACACTGCACGGACAACTCATGTGCTAACAATAAAATCTACACGGACAACTCACGTGCGAACACAGGTAACTCACGTGTCAATAATATCAATATATATGGATCTGCACGGACAACTCACGTGCTGCACGAAAAACTCTCGTGCCAATAATGTCAATCAGGGATCCGCAAGGACAACTCACGTGTTGAACGGACAACTCACGTACCAATAACATAATCCGCCCCACAAAGTCGCAGGCCAGTCCAAAATATAATATAGAAGCAATAAATCAAGTATACAGGTCTAAGATGAACGAAATAAGATTCTCATGTCCCTGGACTTGTGTAAATAACATACTAAAGTGTAGGCATGTGCAAAGTGTGCTATAGTAGTCCAAACCGGCAATTTCATCAATGAAAAGCATTTATCAAGTTCGTTCAGGGATTAATCTAAGTAGTCTCATCATGGCTCAACTAGATCAAATAAACTGATACGACATGTTTAGAGACCAAAGCTTGAAGCTCAACATTCATTTCTAGGCTTCTAAGAGCTCGAGCACAACTCAAACATGATTACACTATCCCGGTGCCCACACATGGGATCATCCCACACATGTACGCACCAAAAAGCACGTGGATATCACAAAGATTCAGGTAACTCGTGCCTCAACTGAGTTTAAATATGATACTTACCTCTAGCAAATCGAATCACTCCGCTAGCAAGACCTTGCCTCGCGAATTGGCCTCCAAACGCCTCGAATCTAGCCATAAAAATTTGATACAATCAACACGGGCTAAAAGAATCAATTCCATAAGAAAATACTAAATCCTTAATCAAAAGTCAAAAAGTCAACTCAAAAGCCGGCCCTCGAGCCCACATCTCGGAATCCGATAAAAGTTACAAAATCCGGAAGCTCATTCAACCACGAGTCTAACCATATCAAATTTACAAAATTCTGATACCAAATCACCACTCAAATCCCCAAATTAAACTCTCCTATTACCTAGCCTCAAACTCCCAAATTCCACCTCAAAAACATACAAACTAGGTGGGAAATCCAACAGGGAATCTAAATTATTGAATAAAAATGACCACAAGTGACTTACCTCAAGAATCCCTTCGAGAATCCTCTCAAAAATTGCCTTAGTCCGAGTTTGCAAAGTCCAAAATTAGCAAAAATCACGAAACCCTTCGGATTTAAACACTGCCCAGAGATCCTGCTTCGGCGGTCCAAAAATCCGCTTCTACGGTACTGCTTTTACGGTCAATACTTAAGGGCCGACCAACCGTTTATGCGGTCCCAAATCCAGCTCCTGAGGGTGCGCATCTGCGCAAGTCCTTCGGCGGTCCAAAAATCCGCTTCTACGGTACTGCTTTTACGGTCAATACTTAAGGGCCGACCAACCGTTTATGCGGTCCCAAATCCAGCTCCTGAGGGTGCGCATCTGCGCAAGTCCTTCGGCGGTCCAAAAATCCGCTTCTACGGTACTGCTTTTACGGTCAATACTTAAGGGCCGACCAACCGTTTATGCGGTCCCAAATCCAGCTCCTGAGGGTGCGCATCTGCTTTTACGGATCAGCGAGTCCAACCCCTCTCCGCTTCTGCGACCAGCCTCCGCATCTGCGAGATCGTAGGTGCGGAATTTTTCCTTGCACCTGCGCAAACCTTCACTTCGTCTAAACCGCATATGCGACCCTAGGGTCGCTTCTACGGCTCCGCACCTGCGGGCATTCCCTCGCACCAAACCAGAACATACCAGCCTCTAAAAATTCCCAAAATCCCAATCCGATTTTGAGCCGCATCACACCCCAGGCCCCCCGGGACCTCAACCAAACATACCAACAAGTCCTAAAACACTATGTGAGCTTAGTCGAGGCCTCAATTCACACCAAACAACATCAAAAATACGAATTGCGCCCCAATTCAAGTCTAATGAAAACTAAGGAATTCCAACTTTTACAATCTATGTCGAAACCTATCAAATCAAGTCCGACTGACCTCAAATTTTGCACACAAGTCATAAATGGAACAACGGACCTAATCCAACTCCCGAAACCACAATCCGAGCCTGATAACCACAAAGTCAACTCTCGGTCAAACTTTTAAATTGTCAAAGCCTCTAATTTTCCAACTTTTGTCATTTCAAGCGTAATTCAATTACGGACTCCGGAATTTTGAAGCAACACCAATTTTTTTGGCTAAGCATTGCGAGAACTACTAAGCACCCATTTGGTCTAGCTGGCCAATAAACGACGACGTAGTAATGTTCTGCTTATCTGTCCTCCTTGAGCTCATATTATTTGCTTGTAGATAGATTGCTAAGTTCGCAACTGTCCAAACCAAATAGTCTTCGCCGGCGACCTGTGAACGTTTTCCTCATTTCTCAGTTCGTGATCTTACAATGTCATGGTTTGCTCGATCTATCGCCAACACACTGAAACTTGACGACGACGACGATAGGAACGACGTCGTTTCAAGTCCAAATCACGATCATTCCACTGAGGAGAAGCAACAAACAGATGATTCATCATCATCGCCAGTATCACCATCACGCGGCGTCAAGGAGGACATCTCAGAGCTGACCAAAACCCTAACCCGTCAATTCTGGGGAGTGGCTTCATTCCTGGCCCCACCGCCTCAATCCGAGCCCTACAAACCTTTAGAAGATCCGAATCCAGATCCGGATCGTAATTCGGATGACGAGGAATCCGACCCGGCGGGGATCGCGGGTTTGCGGAGTGATATTGCTGAAATTGGCGGCAGGTTCAAGACTGGAATATCTAAGCTGTCGAAGAATATTCCTGTCTCCGAAATTACCAAAATGGCGTCCAACTTACTGCAACTGGGACCAGAGGAGGAGGAAGAAGAAGCTAGAGGTGCAGTAGGTGTTACTGAGGAAGTAGTAGCTTTTGTGAGGGACATTGCTATGCATCCTGAAACTTGGTTGGATTTCCCTTTGCTCGACGACGAAGACGACGAAGGTGTCTTTTCCCTTTTTCATTTTCTACTTGAACCTGCCCTTTGATACCTAATACCTTCGCTGTGTTTTAATACTCGCTACAATGCTCTAGATCAAACCTTCTAGTGCTACTCTTAAGGGGAGCAAGAGAACCGACAAAAGAATAAATCAGAGATTGAAAAGATGGCTTAAGCATGAGAAGACTTCCCTCTCTTAGCCGAAAATGATATGAAATTAAACTGTCGGATAAAAAGCGGATATACTCTTTTAGACTTGTAGCTTGCGAAAGATCACCCTTCAATTCACACCGGCCTAAAACTGAAAAAATTACTAGGTAAAGATGGAAGCTTTATTGAGGCTTCAATTTGATTAATGCAGGATCCTGTGTACTGGGGTTCCAAAACTGCTGTCTTGATCTGTCCCTGATATATATGTTGGTTTTGCAAACTCAAGCATAGCTAAAGAGATTGTTAATTGATGTGGTACTGTATGATAATTTGGTATTTCAAATTTGAACTAGGGGATCAGAGAGGTTGAAACTCCTTCTTGGTTAGTGGTAAAACATTGTCCTAGCAAATGAAAGTTCTGTGGAATCAAGTCCTTAATGGAATTAGAAAGAAAAAAGAAACTTGAATAGGGGTAAAAAGTGCAATGTTTGTTTGATTACTTGAAAGTAGAGGGTTAAAAGTTGCAAGCGTTGTGTACAGATATCTTTTGCATGTCCAGCAGTCAAACAGTGAAATGCTTATTTATGTGCATTTCATGATGAATTGTTAACCTTTGGATGTTTGCATCACTGCCCTTATATTTATCAATGATTTAGATCATATCTGTACTTATTCACCCTAAACAAGGCGCTGAACTTTTATTAATAATCCCATTATGATCGTGACATGTAATTATATATGCTGACTCTCTTTCTCACTTTCATTTTCTTATCTAGGACTTGAAGAGGTAATTTTTCTGCGTATTTACATGAGTGGTTAGTCTTAACTTTCAACAGATAACTTAACGTTTTTATGTCAGTCGATGACACCAATTACTATGTTCTGCTACTTTTG
Source organism: Nicotiana undulata (assembly GCA_005239495.1). Classification (NCBI taxonomy): domain Eukaryota; kingdom Viridiplantae; phylum Streptophyta; class Magnoliopsida; order Solanales; family Solanaceae; genus Nicotiana; species Nicotiana undulata. The sequence continues at coordinate 11,767 of ML300526.1, forward strand.
GATCAATCTTTCAAATTGTTTACCCTTCTTTCATATATCATACTGTTACACATTCTTACCCTACTAGTCAAATAAATATTATACATTCTTATCTTAAATACGCTAATTGCATGTTTTCTGCTTCCGTAATTACTGGCTAATTTTGAAGCCCTTAATAAATTAACTAGTGGTTATTATGCACGGCAATAACTATTTCCCACTTACGTGGCTATCACTACTCCTAGTGTAGTTTTCTGTAATGTATACTTTGTGCTGTGTAAACTTAAAGGGAATATTAAGCAATTAGCTCCCATCAATTATCTTTTGTTTTTTCCCTTTACAGTAGATTTTGACTTGTCTGATGCACAACAAGAGCATGCATTAGCTGTTGAACGTCTTGCTCCAAGACTGGCTGCTTTGAGGATTGAGCTCTGCCCAGGTTACATGAGTGAGGCTCGCTTTTGGGAGATTTACTTTGTTCTTCTTCACCCTAGATTGGATAAACAAGATGCTGAACTTTTATCCACACCCCAGGTAAGGCACTGCATGTTATGCCAGTAATGGTTCCATTTCTCATTTCTGTTCTATTTAGCACTTGAAGTGATGTTTTTTTTTTCTTTTACCAAGAACAACAATATTTATCTGCAAAGGTAGTAGAAGTTATTCCATGCATAACTTTACCATCTATGACTAGTTGGCTTATGTCAGCAATTGGCACTGTCTACTATGGTTCCGTATGAGCAGAATGTAGATTAATGGAATTGGTGTTGTACCTGGAGACAGGCTGATTATGTTAAGGTCAGCAGTTCAATCATACCATCCCCATTTAAGGTCATCTTTTATTTGAGCTGGTTGTGAAATAAGTATTGAAAGTTTTATAGTAGAAGTGGGACTAAGATGTGCACAACTCTTACTATAATGTAGCTCTTGCGTTACTATTTATAATGGAATGCTGAATAAGTCTTAAGGATCATAGGGAAAAGTATTGCTGTGAGATAATAGACACAGCTGGGACTATCCTAAACAGAAAAAGTTAATCTGTGATTTGAAAGAACACCACATATCATGGTTAATTATGGGGTTTATAGAAATTCCTGGCCTCTTTTGATTCTAGGTAAACAACACTTATAGAGAAGTGAATTTTCTTGGGAGGGATACATGGAAGTTGTTATACTGATGCGTATGGCTCAGAATAGCCTTTTCCCAGTGAGAAGCTTTTTAGCTTATTTCTCGATAAACCGATGCTAGTATTTCTGCAGCGTGCAATCTGCACCTCCTTTTACTGTTCCAATTGCATCTTCATTTGAACAAGCCATCAGAGCTTTGAGATTATTCTTTATCCTATTTCTGATGCAATACTATTCTTGGGCCTTCACTACTGTACATGTGAAGCTATCGTGGCCATTCATGGGCGCTAGTCGAAACATCTTCCTACCTGTCTTTTCACCATGAATCGTTCCTCTCCTTTTTTGTTTTGCTGCTTATGTTGCTGCTTGGAAATTCTCCTGCTCCTCTATCCTCTCATCTCATTGACTGTGGAATGCTTCAAGGTTGTACTTCTCTAATGCTTTACTTTTGGTTCAAATTTTTCTGGTGAGCATCCTATGATTCCTTAGGCTTCTTGTTACCCCCCTGGAGCCCCTAATTTATACCGTAAACGTGTATTATTCAGTAGTGTGCGTGTGAATGAGCAGGGAGGGAGACAATGACCTGTCAATCTATATAATGAGCATGAATCCACTACTGAACTTAATTAAAAAAAAGGAATCCAATACTGATTTTTTTTTTTAAAAGTTCAATACTGAAGCAGAGTGACTGGTCATGCTTGGTTAGTTAGCAAATGATCAGAGCGTGTAACTAATCCTTTATTCCTCGTGCTCGAGAATGGTTGCTGTTAACCATTGGTGCTAAAAATGCTAATCCTGTGTGTAGGTTGTCAGAGCCAGGGCCTCATTGGCACACGAGTTACATAAGCGAACCAAGCCAATAGAAGAAGATTGGTCAAAGAAGGAAACTTCTGAATCAACTGACAAGAGTGGCTCTCAACATAAGGAGATGCTTGCCGTCCCCTCCACTACTGTTTCTGCGGATGTGGTTCAAGAGATACCTAGTGTGGAATCTGCCACTTCACCTACAGTTTCCGGCTCTGGTGCCGACTTGCGCCCTGTCATTAGTGAAAATCAAACAGTTGATAAACTTGTGGTTGAAGGACCTATTACCAATAGCAAAGATGAAAAACTGCAATCTGCATTGGTTATAAAGTTAGAGGAGAGTGATGAAGAGGATGCTGATGATTGGTTAAAGGAAGAAAGTACAGAAATTATGGGTACCAGTAAAACGGGGATGTCCATTGAGAATGATGAGGATGTGTCCTTCAGCGATCTTGAAGAGGATGATTCAGATGTGCCCGCAAATTCAAAGAAAGTAAATTACAGTTCTGATAAGGACTCACGAGATTGGGTCCAGTTGAGGAAAAGCTCCAGTGATGTCAGCTCTGTGAATCAGAGTGGTTCTGTTAAGGAAAATGTGCAGAATCCTGATAGCAAAGAATCAAATGATTGGCTGGATATTGATGATATTGAGGTGGCATGACCTTATGTAAGGTTTAAATATAGTAATTTCCGCCCATTTATTGTTGTGAATAGTTGTTCCCTATCCTCCTTTCTCCGCTCTGCGCTAAGAATTCTCAACTATATGTTTGTACATAGAACGCATAATGAATTAACAATTGGGTAGCTCCCATTATTACACTAATGCAGTTCTTTTTTTAAATTTCTGCCATATGGTGGCAATATATATAACAAGAGAAAACTACAAGAAGAAAAGTTGAGTTTGTGCTTCTGCACAATACTCCATTAAGCCAGAATGGACATTCCCCTTTGAATGACACAAAAACAATTAAGCTCTTTACAATATACTCTTTTCCTACAACTTACAACTATATGTGTACTTGCTGCATATCAACTACACATGTTAGTCCTTATTAGTAGATGTCTTCGAGGCTTGCAATATAGTTTTTGTGATATTAAATGCTGATGATGTGTCTAGCAGAATTCTGATGGTGTCTTCCTACTTGTTTCACTATATGAGCGTAATTCAAAGGAGATAATTCCAAATTTAATTGCCAAGCTTAATCAATGTTAATTAACCCGTGTAATAATTAAAAAGTCGTTTAATGAGTCTGAGCTTCTTCACTTGTTTAGTAAGGTGTCACCTCCAGCTTAGTAAGACTTACCCTTTCCGCATCATCTAAGTTAGAGCCAGTTACTTAAGTCCACTGATTAGAGTTGTCCGAATGCTCGAGACAGGTGGTAAATGAAATGTCGCTTTCCCTTCTTTTTTAAGTGACCAATTCAGAATCTGTTGAAAATTGGTGGGGTTTATTCAACTGTTAGAAGAAGGAGAGAACAGTTGATAGAGACACCAATGGTTGAACTTCAGAACTTGCACTTGTTTTATGCTGCAAAGCTATGTACATGGTATCATGTGTCTATCATTATTTACAAAGTGTTGCTAATTATTTACAGAGGAATGATGCTATGTATTTACAAATAAGATGGCCAAAACACACAAGCATCTCCGGAGCAGTTGGAATCTTAGGATTTTATAGGTCTGAAATTGCTAGAAAGCCACTCAACCTGAGACCACAACAAGCTCCCTAGTGAGAAACCAGGTTTGTCTTGCTTGCTGCTGCTGTGGCTAGTGCTTATGCTAGGGCTTGTATTTGATGAAGAAGTGGGTTGAGAAGTTGATCTCCCCAAGGATTTATTTACCACCAGGACAGTGCCTCCAATTTCTCTTTGTACTGTCTCCAAGGTTTCTGGGTTAACAGCTTGTCCTGAAGCATCTTTTACATAGAATGTGCCAACTGCTTTTTCGCCTTGTATCCCAATCTCGGCCCTGCTAATGGATAATCCATTCTCCCGAAACACTCTTGTAACGTCTGATAACAATCCTACCCTGTTTTGAGTACTAACATCCAGCCTCAATCCCTGTACAAATCAGTCACTTCAAATTGTGAGTACCTTTCTGGTATAGGGCAGTAGGGAAGTTGAATTGAGAAAATATACTGTAGATGTTGTGTTGGTCAATCCTTTGAAACTTACATGGGATACTCTCCTCTCAGTGGCAGCCATCAGATTTTGGGTCAGTCTACGTCTTTCACTTTCTGAATCCAAAGTCCATCCATTCTTGTGTCTCACATAGTATTCCTGAGATTTTCATGCATACATAGAAATGTTAAAAACAAGGCATGAGGATGGACAGGCCTGTCTGGCCCAGAACCTCTTGGACTTTAAAGAGCAGTTAGGCAAAAGTAGCAGATTTTACCTGAACGGCAATGGATTCAAAAGAGCTGATGGAGGCGTGGAATACGACATACTGCAAGTCTGTCAAGGTGCAGATAGTGTCAAATAGTAATTTGGGTCTGTCCACACTCCTCACAGTAACTATGGAGTAGCCTTTCTGCCTACAATTTTCTACCTTCACTTCTGTACCATTACATCCCTTTTTCTGCCTGTATACTTCATCATCTGCACTCGACTCGTAACCACAGGAACAACATTGCTCATAGTCTCTGTCAGCAGCCATCAATTGGTGGAGCCTCCTTTCGGTATGGGTTTGGCTAGCTGCCGGTGCTGCGAGCCTCACACTCCGTCGCTCCCCATCATAATGGTGGGCCTCTACAACATTCTCCAGTTGGGCCTGTACTTGCGCCACTCGATAGGGGTCCTGGATTGGCCCATGCTTCAGTTCATCTTCCACGTAGACAATGCATGCTGCTCGTTTGTTATGTGTCCATGCCACGGCAGCTGACACGTGGCAACCCAACTCAGCGAGCACAGCAGATATCTCAGACATTAGTCCGGGTCTATCTATCCCTGTCATCTCCATAGCCGTGTGCTCCATTGAAACATGCCTTGGTCTTACATTTCTATCAACACATGTTTGGATTTCCCTGGACCCTCTTCTACTAGCACAAATAGCCTGTCAAACACTAAGCTTGTTTTAGTTAAATCTTAATTTGAAAGAAAAAACATATACTATACTTTTGGACAACAGTTGCCAGCATACTTCTTTGCTCGGCAATTTCATTAAAAAAAATGAAATGAGTAAATTAACTGCTTTGTTGGCCTTATCCTTAAAACCCACTAAATGGTTTTTGGAATACTTAATTTAAGTGACTGATGCATAGAGAAAGTACAGACTAACCTGTTCGATATAGTGGATGAGGCTTTCGTCAGTAATTTTGTTCCCAAGTTGGTCAGTCACGTGGAAAACTGGTAAAGATGCAAGAAAAAAACAAATCTTATAGTTGTGGATGACTCAGATATGGATCAGAAAGTTGTTAGTTGCATTTCTATATTGGATTATAATACTCAGACCAGCTGTTGATTCATTCTAGATTTGCTGTTGGGAAAGATGGTTTAAGAAAATTGGTGAGATGAGAAAGGAGAACTAACCATCCATTAACCAGCCACCATCAGAGCATATGTATGATTTTGAAATCACAAGGTCAAGATCAGTCAGAACTTGAACCATCTCCAGCAATATACCATGTTTGTTCGCACTATCAACCTGTGACACACAAACAACAATGACTACCTCTCAATCCTCGAAAGATGGAACCTATGGGATCCCCTTAATCTAGAGGAGAGTCCACTACTCACTACTATTCTGTGACAATGAAATGATTAAAAAATATCCGCACATGTATTAATCTTAAAGCACTAACGCAAGAAAAATATACTATAAGCTTATCGCCCTAACTTAAATAATTACACTATTAAATAATGCTAACGCAGGTTTATACGCTGATACTCTTGTACGGTAGGGGTTCTTTAATTACTACTAGTTCTTTTCGAATCTCTGATGGAATCCATTTAACTGGTAAGTACCCCCACTCATGCCAAAACAACGCAAACCAAGTCATTATCTAATACATCGATTGGTATTATCGTCCTTTTGAATAACTAATGATACAAATTTCCAATTAGAATGGAACAGATTACACATAGAATACTAATAGCAAAATATTCTTCTTTAATCCTAACTCACCTTCACTATAGTACAGTCTCGGCAGGAATCATTATCAATGCACACTCTGAAAAGCCAACAAACAAGAAACAAATAAGCATCCCTTCTATACAAATTAAAGCGTGACAAAACATATAGTGTTTACACCAAATTATTCCAATTTACTATGGTTAAGTGATAATGTGTCTTAAGTAACAATTGTTTAGTGATAATTACGTGTATAAAGACATATGTTATGTATTCATTGAACTGGTGTACGAACCAAAACATTATTAAGACAGTTATAACCATATAGATACATGGTAGTATTGAAAATGCATTGAACCTGGGAGGGTGAATTCTTTCTATGAGTGACTCGAACTCAAGATCACCATAGGGTTTGTAAGCAGAAATCTCCATATATAATGTCCTGATCCTCAAAGCTCTGACGTTTAACTTAGCTAGAAGCTGTAATTCGATGCTGTAATATGCAAATAGATAAAGGTACAACATGTGAGAAAAGTCAATATTTATATAAAACCGTAATTGAAAATCAAAAGGTTGGAAAAAGAATAGTAATAGTATACAAACAACAACGGGAACGCGTGGAAATAAAAAAAAAAGATAGATAAACAATGGTATAATTTCTTAAACAGCGAAGATTGAGTAGAAATATGAGATAAAGTTTTCTAAATTTCCAAGAAAACACTTCCACATTGATGATAAGTAGTTGAAGAGAAGTAGTAATCATCCTATAACGAGAAGACGAAATTCTAAGAGGAGATTCATAACTCAGGGGAGGAAATTCTTGATATTTTTTTTCCTCACTTTCTTGATATAGAATAAGAAAAAATATTGGAACTTTGAAGAAAGTAGCAGCAACTCCCAGCTAGGTTGAATGAATGCAAAACGAAGGTTTTGAACAGAATTGATCCTACATATAATTTAACAAAAGTCTTTTGGTTTAAACAAGATTTCAAACAGAGAAATTTACCTGGGAATTAAAGGAAGCTTGTTGATTTGAGTTTCTGGGATAGAATTGTGGGAAGAAAGAAAGAAGGTGAGGAAGAAGAGAAATATGTATATATATATAGGGAGGGAGGAAGGGAGGGAGGGAGAGTAGGAGACAGAGTCAATATAGGTATCAAAAACTGCAGCAAATAGAGATGTATGTGTTATGTGGCTCTCCTAACTATGCAAATTAAAGGGCAGATCCGCACTTACTGTTTCTTTTTCTTTTCAGCCACAAGAAAGTCCCCTTCACCTCTCTCTCTCTCTCTCTCTCCTTTTCTTGTTTTCTTTTTCCTTTTTTTTTTCCTTTTTCTCCAAGTTTTCTGTTTATTTGGTGTCATTATTTTTTAAATCTTTTTGGCTGTGCTTTCATGGAGTGTGCATGATAGTCACGATTGAGTGCGTTTGGATAAACATATAAGCTGTTCAAATAGTTTACGCCAATGTTTATGCTTTTTTGTTTTAATTTATGTGTTTTAAAAAAGAATGTCATCTTTTTACGTTAGTAAATTTTTAATTTCTATAGTCTCATTTTACCTTTAATAGCACAACTTCTAAAAATGACATTTTTCAATTAAAATCATAACGTTTAAAAAGTTTTTTTTGTACACAATATCGGAGCTAGAATTTTTATTAAAGAAGCCAAAATATAAATAAATAAACACATAGAAAACTAGGGCGATTTGACATATAATATATATGCATTAAAAAAATTATCTAACTGTACTGTGTAATTTTTTGGCGAAAGAATATCGATTACTCACTTCCTTAGTTCAAGGCTATATAATTCAACAATTTGTTTTTACATTCTTAAACTTCATGTTCGATCAAATACAATAATTCAGTAAGATTTCACAAGTGGAGTTTGAGAAGGATAGAGTGTGCATAGACTTTATCCTTACCTCGAGGAGTAGAGAAACTGTTTCGATCAAATTACGATCTTCGTAAAGTTGATCATTATGAGTCTTACGACGAATTTGATTGGCAGGTTCAATGGCAACGAGAAGGGGATTCATTAGCTCGTTATTTAGTACGAATCAGTGAAATGACAAGCTTTGAAGCCGTAGTTTGCTGGTTTTTCCATCATCCAATCCACAACAAATCGAATGAGAGAAGCAGCCATAAACTAGAGAGTCTTGACCAATTTGAAAGATCATTAATGTAGTTGAAATAACTGAATTTTGGGTTGTTCGATCTGTTAGGATTTTGCCCTGAATTTTTAATTCTATTAGGGCTCATTTTTTCTTGAAGGAATGAAAAAGACTCTTAAAAGGATTAAATCTCCTTAATAGAAGACAAGTTTTGTACATCTATAAATAAGGACCTCTACTTCTCACCAAAAAAAAAGAACAACAATAGCATCCACAATGTAGTCATTAAAGAGTTTTGTTTAGGGGGAGATTTTTCTCTCCATAACTTTTCTTCTTTTATATTAGTTTTATCATATGTAGATCAATTGATCAAACAATTATCAACTATTATGCTTAGTTTAGTATATTTTTCTTTTGTCGTCATGATTTATCGTTCATTAAGTTTTGTATTGTTAGTTTCCGCATGCACCATGTTATTTCGATCCCAACACGATCAAGCTCTACCGTTGAGTTAGCAACCCGAAAAAAATATCGAAGAAAAAGAAATAAAGAGATTAAACAAGACAACCAAAAGCCATTGAAGGAATGACACATAAAATAAATATAACGAAAGAATATTTTACTGGCATATTCATAAACAATAAAATACTTATAATTTAAATACGTATGTACTGAAAAAGTATTTTGATGCTACTATACAAACATATAAAAAAATCATAAAATTATGTTCAACATTTGAAAGTATTTCTCATCATTTAATACTTATAAGCTAATTAATCACCATTCAGTAGAGTGGTTAAAATCTCTTTAATAACTAGTACCGTCAAACTTTACTATAATATTTTTGTTTATTCTAAAAAAAGGTTAAATGTTATAGCGAATTAATATTATAAAAAATATATATTATATTGAAATATAAAATTTGATTTCTTGAAATGATATACTGCTACTCCATTTGTTATCCTAATGGACTTTCTCTACGCACGTTCCTATTACAATCTTATGTACCAAAAAAGGAAAGGAAAAAAAGGGGAGCTGGCGAGACTTATTAGGCGTTGGCGTTTTGGGGTGCCACGAGTGCAGTCAAATATGGGCGTGGCAGGCTCCTAGATCCACTGCGGCGGCTGGGGTAGTAGGTGTCGATCATTCAATACGTAGTTGCCAAGCGAAAATGGTGGCCGCGAATGAACATGTGATCCTTTCTCATTATAGTTATGGGCCTGCACGTTTTTTTCTAACTCTTTTTTCTCCGTTCTTACTAGATAAACCAATAGGTTAATTGAACACAACAATTATCATGCATCTCGTGACGTACTAATGAAGTTGTCAAACTTATTATTGCTACTACTCAATGATCAAGTTGATTAAAGAAAAGGAACACTTGAATCTTTATGTGAATATATATGATAGCCGTCATTCACATTACTATTCTAATCCGAATATCAGATCATCAGCAGATAAAACCTTGCTATAAGTAGCAAAATTGAATTACTAATCAATGCTCTTGATTTAGAAACTTGTAGTTGTCATCTAAGTTTACTAAAAATGATTTTAATAAAGCTTTGACATGATCAATGGCCTGTTATGTATATTCATTGATTGCTCGATAAAAAGAAAAATGATTTTGGGTGTATCAATTTTTTATGTTTGGTTGGTTTATATTTTGAAAAATATTTTGAAAGAAATTAGACTTGGGCCACACATATGGACCAACTCAGTTCATTTTTAATAAGTAAATATATTTAGGGATTTTTACCTAATTATACTATATTAGAAACTTATTTATCTATGTTCGCTATGTTTTGAAGTTTTTAATAAGTATCTAGGTTTTTCTAACAAATTGCATATATTACTTCTTAAAAGACTCTTACTATATTTATTAGTGTCTTCAATTAAAGAATTCAATTATGTCATTTTCTTTTTTTTCCCTCTCCTCTTCTCACTCCTTTTTTTTTACATTAAAATCCCTTAATCTACGTCCAGAATCTTCATCTTTCTCTCTTTCCACCATTACCGATAACTTAATATTATTAAAAAATATTCTGAAATTTTATGATAATTGTATGATAACTGTATCATAATTGTATTTGAATTGTATCAGATACATCAATGCCTAAAACACAAATGTATCATGCTTGTATCACAATTGTATTTAACTTGTATCTGGTTTATTAATACCCAAAATAATACCCAATTCAATACTAATAAATTAATATACAATAATCATACTTGTGATACAAATTGTGAATTTTTTCATGAATGCACAACTGCTCGTAATAATATATAATAAATATACAATTATCATACATCTATAATACAATTTCTGTAACAATTATGATACATATACAATTATAATACAATCACGATACATTTCTGAAAATTGTGACACAATTTTGATCTTCATCTTCTTTAAGTTTCAATCACAACTCTACACTACAAATTTATTATAATTATATTAGTATTGTATCGAGTATTATTTTGGGTATTGATGTATCATATACAAGTCAAATACATTAAAGATTTTAGAAAAAAATAAATCAAGATTCAAAACTTATCCACAACTTGATTCTAGAGCAATATTTTGAATTTCGTCGTTTTGTATCAATAAGAAATAGAGATTTTGGGTGATTAGTAAAAAAGAGAGAAATTAAATTTCAAAAGCTTCGGAAGAGGAAAAGAATCTGCAATTTTGGGGGGATAACTTTGGGTAAGCAAAATTTTGGTAACCGAAATTTCTTACTATGGGTAACATTAATTTTGGCTAATTGTTAAGAAAGAGAAAAGATGATTTTGTAATCCTTTGGGAAAGGAAAGAATCTTAAATGTAGGAGAAATTCTTGGAAATGAGGGTTGAGTGTCATGTAATTGATAGGCTAGATTTAAGGGTTCTTGATTTTTTTCTTTTGTATGGTTTTGTAACTACTAAATATAGATATACAAAATAATTAATAAGGAACCCAAATAAAGATGATAAATAAGTTTCTAATATAGTATAGCTAGGTAAAACCCCCCATATATTTATATATGTATAACATCTAATTAAAATAAAAGAAGAGACACAACGGTTAGGACTCCCTAAACCGTTGTGTCGTACTGTTCAATAAAAAGAGAAGTATGCGTGAAAATTCAACAATCGACTTCTCTCCTTCTTCAATAGAAAAATATTTCTTTCTTGCCTCACAAAATTCTAAAGAGTTCCAGTGAAGATCTTGTGAAGATTTCTTCTGCGAAACACTTGGAACGAATCTTTGTAACAAGGTACGATCATAGACTGTGAACTTTACAGTTTAATTTGAGTGTTAAAATGGGATTGAACTATTTGACTAGTGAAATAAATACAATAATCCTCAAACTATGTGTTTGATTTAAATCTTCATTGGTATCAGAGCCATATTTTTTGTTTTCTAGTCCGTTTCTAATTGTTTTGTGTTCTTATAAGAGAACAATTGAGGTGAAGATTTTTGTGACTGCCTATTGTCGAGAAAAGAAAAACTATATTTTTTTCACAACTTGATGTTGCGTTAAAGTTTTAGTTGTTGCGTTTTCATTTTAAACAGAAGAATTGACGCCACCAGAACTTTTCTAAAAATTCTTACATGAGTTAGCTAGTGATATCACTGTTTGACTTATAAAGTGATTGGAATTTAAAATTATACAATATAGAATGCAAAGTCAAGTGTAATTTCTTTTAATAATCAAAGCTATGTTGGTTAAGAAATCACGTTGGCTTTAATATATTGGTGACTATGTTTTTTTAAAAAGAAAAATACTAGTATTTCATGTATGTGTACATGATTGATGTGTACATGACAGAAGTGGTAAACTACATGATTACATAAGACATGATATATTTTTTGAGTTTATATCTAATCAGTGATGATGTATTAAAATTAAAATTAGTTTCTTCTCCAGGAAAATACTTAGATTCTTTCTCTGTTTTGTAAGTAATTAGTGTTCATGATATTTTGGGTGTAGTCAAGTACTACTATGATAATAGGGAAGAGATCCTCTTAGAATCTCGTTATTACACAAATAGAGAAGATGTGATTCTAAAGTATAAATCCATGTCATCACAAAACAAAGAGAAATAATTATTTTTTTTGTAAAAGCTTTTTCTGACACCATTATTTATATGTGCAAGTGTGCATATAAGATATAAATATGTATACATCTGCATGATATATATGAATGGTGAATCCTAATATTTTTTATATATGTAACATAAAATCATGGTGATGATAAAGACACCCAAACGAGTTTTCACAAAGGAGCAAAGAAGAAGGATGAAGGCTATGATTGATAATCTGATAAATTTGCCGATGGAATCTAATGAACAAGAAGATTCTCTTTCAAGTTTTGTAAAACATATAACTAGAATTAATAAGTTAATTCAAGAAGTTGTTTGAGCTGGTGGCCTATTAAGTGATGAAGAGAAGTATAGGACTTTATGGTATGTATCACCATATAATTATAACTTCCATAAAGAATTGCTTAATAGATCATGGCAAGAAGTTGACCACAAGTTAAAAGGATCTTATACGAAGACGGTTCGAAATTTTGTGTATAAGTACATGGATTTGAATGTTCAAAAGACTATGTGTCGTTCCCTTGGACTGCCTATGAGAAACAACAATAGAATAAATTTGGTCAAACCAATAGTTCCAAGAGCGAAAATATTATTGCATGCAGACTTGCATAATATTTTTATTTCATCCTTTCGTGTTCATAAGCGGCAATTAATGTGACAATATGTATTTAAATTTGTCACGACCCCAAATCCTAAATGGTCGTGATGGCGCCTATCGTGGAACTAGGCTAGCCAACAATCACATATTTACATTTTCTTTTCAAACTTCTCAATTCATTTTTTAACATTTCATAAAAGTATATAAATTTTTGAATTTACGCAAAACAAAACAAGCTAAACAGTCTACAACCATTCCCAAAAATCTGGAGCCAACATGTCATAAGCATCTAAGAACGATATCACAAATACTACTTTCATAATACAAGTCTCGGAACGAAGAGCTAAGTACAAAATAAAAGAAGGAAAATGGAGATGTTGTGGATGCTGGACAGCTACCTCAATATCCCAACTCTAGCTCGGCACGAAAATAAGATGGCTAACGCTCAGTACCAACACCTGAATCTACACACAGAAGTGCAAGGAGTAATGATGAGTACGTCAACTCAGTAGTAATGAAAATAAATCAAGTCTGAACAGTAAGAAAACACACATGAGCAAATCACCAAATCACAATGGGTAAAACATTGATTTCCGACAGTGTAAATATTTAGTCAAATATGCTTTAAAAACCAGTTTCAGAAAAAGCCTTTGAACATGTATGACTTCCAGTGATTTCAGTAAAATACTCAAGAAGTATTGGCTTAAAGATGAAGTGAATCATAAGTAGTACTCAGACAAACAAGTATCACAAACCGCCCCTCGGGCAAATCATCACTCAGATTCATTCCCTCAGCATTCTGCACGATCACTCAGCATCAGCTCCTCGGGCAACCTCACAGTCACTCACGCCTCCCAATCACTCGTCACTCGGCACTCGCACTCAGTAGGTACCTGCGCTTACTAGGGGTGTACAGACTCCGGAGGGGCTCCTACAGCCCAAGCGCTATAAACAGTCAAATCATGGAATCAATCACTCTGATACTTGGCCTCTCACATCTCATAACAGAGTAACATGCGGCGTGCAGCTCGATCCAAAAATATCCTTAAAATATTGTCTCTCGGCCTCACTTAGTCAGAAACTCTCCAAATGCCACTCGGGCCATAAATAAACGAGGTTCTCGACCCAAAATAGTATTTTATATCATGAAACAATATCAACAAGTCTGAGTATCAAAAACAGTCAGCATGAATGACTGAGTGTAAAATCATAATTATAACAGTGAGGAATATCAGGAAAACAGCCCTCGAGGGGTTTAAACAGATCGACACGAGGCCCCAAACATGGCTTACAGCCCAAATATATCAAAAGCAAGAAAATACGATTTATCATGTGATTTAAAAGTAGTTACGCAACTCAACAGTTGCCTCGAGAAGAACCAATTTCAAATTCTCCACTCAGTACACGCCACACACTCGTCATCCAGTGTGTGCGTCATTTCAAAACAGTGAAAAGATGCTAAGTCCGGGGTTTCATACCCTCAGGACAAGATTTATAGTCATTACCTACCTCAAACTAGCCCGATAAGCTACTCCGCAATGCTTTTGCCCCTCGAATCGGCTCCCAAAAGCTCTGAGTCTATCAAAATCAGATTTACAACATCAAAAAAATGCTAGGGAAACGAAACCCAATCGAAAACTATCAAATTTAGGCACAATTCCCGAAATTGGCCAAACCCGACCCTCGGGCTCACGTCTCGAAACTCGATAAAATTTACACCATAAGGATCCTCATCCTCCCACGAGTCTATACATACCAAGAACACTGAAATGGGGGTCCAAATGACCCCTTTAATTCCCATTTTTAAGCTCTCTTAAACTCAAGCCCTAATTACCCATTTTTGCACTGAATTTCCCCAAATTTACACCACTAATCAGACCTTTAATCACATATAAACGAGTTTAGAGTCCAAACACCTTACCTCAATGAAGAACTATCGATTTCCCTCTTCAAAAACCCTTCAAAAGCTTCAAACCCGCATGACAATGGTGAAAAGAAGACCAAAATTCGCTAAGGACCCTTTTTATATTTTCTGCCCAGGGATTTCCACACCTGCGGTCAAAATCTTGTACCTGCAGACCGCACCTGCGGTCCCAGGTGCGCACCTATGAGAGTTCATTAAACATTGACCTTCCGCACCTGCGACTCCGCAAGTGTGGTCCCTCGTCCGCATATGCGGCCTTTCACTAACACAGCCAAACTCCGCATCTACGAAGTCCTGTTCGCTTCTGCGAGCCCGTCCGCAGGTGCGGTCACACCAGTAAAAAGACACCAGCAACTGTTTTGCTGCAAATTCCAAGTCCAAACCTCCGTTAACCATCCGAAATCGATCCTGAGCCCCTCGGGGCCCCTACCAAAAATACCAACAAGTCATAAATGATCATCCAGACTTAGTCGCACCCTCGAAACACCCAAAATAACATCGAAACACCTAAATTCACCTCGAATTCAAGCCTATGAACTTTGAAACTTCTAAATTTCGCCAAAGATGCCGAAACCATCCAAAACACATCCAATTGACATGAAATTTTGCACACACATCCGAAATGACACTACAAAGTTGCTTCAACTTTCAGAATTCCATTTCGACCCCGATTGCCTATTTTCCAATGCCGACCAAAAATCGCCAAAAACTAACTTTCGCCAATTCAACCTTAATTCTACATCGGACCTCGAAACTACATTCCGAAAATATTCCTAAGTCCCAAATCACCTAACGAAGCTACCCGAGCCATAAAATCCGCATTCCGATATCGTTTACCAAGAAGTCAACCCTCAATTGACTTTTTCAACTATAAGGCTACTTTAAGAGACTAAGTGTCTCAATTCTCACTACCACCACTCTGAACCGAACCACCCGAGTCCAACACATCATAAATGTCACGCCCCAAAACCGAAGGACGAGACCGGCGCCTAACTGGATAATTCCAGTCAAGCGGACCTGGATTGCCTTTCCTACCCCACACATTACCCCGTGTTTATAATATACAATTTATAATGAAATAGCAAAATAGAACCAAAGTATGTATTTGCAGCATAAGTACAGTTTCCTCTTTTAAAGATTTAACATTTGATAATACCAAAACACATAAACTAAATAAAACATTTCCGATATGGGGCCACAATTACGAGTAAATACAACCACTATCCAAAATATATGTACAACCCATACAGTGTCTACGGAGCCTCTAAGAATACTAGGAGTTTACATAGACTTGCCGGCAACAAGGCCCTGGATATACCTTTAGAGACACAACATATACAAAAGGAGATGATATTGACTACACACGGCCCCGAGAGGAAGTGGGGCTCGCTAGAACTGCTGAAGGGATGAAGAGGAGGCACCACTATCGGAGGTCGGAGCTACCTGCTATGGAACCACCTACATCCATATAAAAGATGTAGCGCCCCTGGCAAAAGGGACGTTAGTATTATTGAATAGTACTAGTATGTATGAACAAACTTTACTCTAAGTAAAATCAAAACAGTGCACAGATATGAGGCAGTCAAAGAAACCAAACAATTATTGCACATAGATACAGAGAATCACAAATGAGGTTTTCACAGTTTCTTATTTCAATTGTTCTCCTGTTGCGGCGCGCGACCCATTCCCACCTTACAATCATATTCCACCCTTATTTCTTCTCATCATTCCACCCTTATTTCTTCTATTGCAGCGTGCTACCCGATCCCAACGTACAATCACATTCCACCCTTATTACTTCTCCACATATCATCCTTATTTCACTTGTTGCGGCGCGCAACCCGATTCCACCGGACATCATTTATATAGCAACAACAATCAATAATTTAATCACAAGGATTTCTACCATCAAGAGTATAAATTTATAACAACCACACAACCATGTGAAAACAAGGGCACAATAATCTTTACCAAGCAGTATGTATGGTATGCCATAACCATTTATATCGGTTAAATCAATTCACTTTTCTTTCCCATCATTTACTACACAACCCTTAGCACTTGGATACATTCAACAATTGAGTTCATTACCATTTTCATTCATTAAGTAGCACTTTCTTTCATACCGATAAGTTCAAGCATATAACGAGTCTTGCACATGACAGGGTAAGCACAAAGAATCATATTTCACAATCTCAAGTATCATTGTGACATGGTAATCAACTTAAGGCATTCAGAGAACATGATTCTTCACCTCATCACAATGGGACAATCGATTCAAATACAATCGAACCAGGAATTCCTACCGAATTTTTGGACACCAACAAGGCGACTCTACAAAGATTAAAGTTAGCCATACATACCTCGAGTCGGAATTTTCCTTTAATATCTATTCTCAAACCACCGGACCTTCTAACGCCTTCAATTTAATTTACAAGATGAAATGTTTAGACTTAGAATTAGAAATCATGAACATGTCTTGAACTCATTTGAGCTTTTTATCAAACACTAGGTGTTCCTTTAGATTATCTAACCCCTTTTTAGTGAAAGATTACTCTAACCTACTTCCCGTTACTGGATTATGGTAGATTAAGTACATGCATGCAAGATTCTTAACTCTCATCTTCAAGAACAATTCTATGTGTGTTCCATTTTAACTATAATCTGAGAATTAAGGAGGATGGGGTGGAACTTACCTTTTATGGTGAAGAAATTTGTGTCCTACTTGATTAGTTCCAAGCTTGAGTGATGAAGGAGGATCAATTTGATGAAGTTGGGGACTTCCTATCTCTATAACCCACCTTGCTTCTCTCTAACTTATCAGATGGTCGTTAAAAATGAGGGGGGATGGGTTTTATATGGGTCTGGGGTCGGGTCATAAAGATAGAAAAATGGATAGTCCAACATTTCGGACATGGCTTTATCCAGGCTTTATCTACCTAAATCCTGGTCTGGCCTGGCTTTACCCGGGCGTTATCCACCTAAAGCCTGGTCTGGCCTGGCTTTACCCGGGCTTTATCTACCTAAAGCCTAGTCTGGCTTGGCTTTACCCGGGCTTTATCTACCTAAAGCCTGGTATGGCCTGGCTTTACCCGGGATTTATCTACCTAAAGCCTGGTCTAGCCTGGCTTTATCTATCTAAAGCCTGGTCTAGCTGCGACAAAAAAATTTCAACTCCTCAGCGCATTGTTCAATCCCAAAACTCTGGAAGTACAATGTATTACCTATCTTGACACCACAAAACCTTAAATTACATAGTGAAGTTTTTCCCGGGGCCCTACATTAGGCCTCTCCTTGGACCCCACAATAATTATTTTATGACTTAGGCACTTATTTACCAAATCCAATTTGTTTATATCATATTATAGCACATAAAATATTAAAATTAGCCTACCTGGCACCTCAAAATCCTAAATTACTTAACAAAATTTTTCGAGGTCTTACAATAAACAACTAAACAATGCATAACTAGTCAGAAACAGAATTAACTGTGTAAATTCTACGGAACGACCGGCCGGGTCGTTACATAATTTGTATAATAATTGTTTATATCTGACTAACTCGTATGAATTAACAATTCAATATTTTATGTTATTGAATAATTCTGTATTTGTCATAGAAGTTTTTTTTCTTCTTGAATTTATGTGATTTAAGATAAGCTTGCTTAGATAATTAATTATGTTGGGTTTACTACATATGAAAATTCAGAGGATGATTGGGAACTTAGTGAACTTTCGATTCTGAATCTAATGTGAAGTAAATGTTAACATGATTAATAATTATGTATATAAATAATTTTTTTTAAATAAAAGTACATAGTTGTCTCACAATAGTTTATGCTTGTTTAAATCAGTATGTCTATTGCTGTGAAAACTATTGTCGTTGAGCTTAACAAGGGAGATAAGCTAAATGGCGATAATTATAAGATCTGGAGCATGAAAATCCATGTCCTCGAAGAGCAAGAGTCTCTTGAGGCTCTTAATGTGTCTATGACGCCTCCTGAAAGTGGTGACACACCTCAACATGAGAGAGATCTTGAAGCATATCAAGCTTGAAAAAAGAAAAATTCTCTTGCTCATATAATGTTGTTGAGCAGTATGGATGATGATATCATGAGAAAATTTCGCCAGTATGAAAATGCTAAGGACATGTGGTCTGCATTGAAGGAAAATTTGGCCATACTTATGTTGCTAAGCTAAGGGAACTTACTATTAAGTTTGACACTTATAAGAAATGTCCTGATCATACCATGCGTAAACATCTTCACCATATGTCAAATATGCTAAATGAACTAAATGATGTTGGTCATGTGTTGACCAAAGAGCAACAAATCCAAGTTGTGATTCATTCATTACCACAAAGTTGGGAGAATATGAAGATGCACTTGACCCATAATATTAGCATCAAAACTGTAGATGCTAAGCGTTATTTGGAACTAGAGGAAGAGCGCCTCGGGGTGGACAAAGCAACTACAAGTGCATATGTGGCAAGTTCTGATCCAAATTCTGGAAAAGGAAAAAAATGTAAGTTTGGTGGATTTTCCCAAAAGAAGGGGAAAGGGACAAGCCTGGAAGAAACCTAAGACTAATAAACAAGGGAATAATGATGTTTCGGTTCCCAAACCAAAGAAGAAACTAAATATGGCAAAGTTAAAATACCACAACTGTAAGAACAAGGAACATTTTGCTCGTGATTGTCCTGAGCCTAAAAAGGTACATAACCTTATTTCGATTTTACATAGTGATGTAAATGTTTCTTGTTCTGTTTATCTAACTGAATCACATCCTGTGTGGATTGTATACTCGGGAGTCACCGACTATGTAGCAACAAAAAGATATGTTTTTTCGTGGAATTTCGGCGAATTCCAAAAGGAGCAAAATGAATTTATGTAGGGAATAACTCCAAAGCGGAGGTTAAAGGGATTTGTACCCGCAAACTTGATATGCGTAGTGGACGAACTCTATTTATACATGATGTACTATTTGCTCCATCAATTCGTCGAAATTTGATTTCAGTTACTGTGTTGATTAGTTTAGGATTTCATTTAGTCTTTCATGAACATGGTCTTGATTTGTATTTGGCCAAGACAAAATATGGCACTGGTTATTTAAGTAATGGTTTTATTGTAATGGATATTGTTCCTAGTCTTAATAATAATAATATTCGTGTTTCCTTATTTACGTCAACTTCTATCTGTGAAAAGGATATAAATATATGGCATGCTAGGCTTGGCCATATTGGTTAGCAAATAATGAATCGCTTAGCCAAAGAAGGTCTTCTTGGCTCTATAGATAAAGTAGATTTGTCTACTTGTGAGTATTGACTAACTGGAAAATCTGCAAGAAAATCATTTTGAAAAGGTACTAGAGCCGAAACTCCATTGCAGTTAATTCATTCTGACATTTGTGGTCCAATGAATATAAGGGCAAGGCACGTGCTATTATTTTATCACATTTATCAATGATTTTACTCGATATGGTTATGTGTATTTAATTCTCATAAATCTGAAGCTTTGAGTTGCTTCGTCAAGTTTATGAACTTGGTTGAGAATCAACTAGATAGAAAAATCAAAGCTTTAAGAATCGATCGAGGAAGAGAATACTTGTCTGATGAGTTCAAACAATTGTGTGATGAAAAGGGAATTCAAAGGCAATTGACTATTCTCTACACTCCACAACAAAATGGTGTTGCGAAACGACGAAATAGAACCTTGTTAGAAATGGTTAGGTCAATGATGACACAAGCAAAATTACCTGTCACCTATTGGGGGTGATGCTTTGCTCACTGTTGCGTTTGTACTTAATTGTGTCCCTTCTAAGTCAGTTACATCTACGCCATACGAGTTATGGACTAATCGAAAACTCGATTTGAGCATTTTAAAGCCTTGGGGTTGTGCTGCTTTTATTCATAATCCTTTTTCTTCATATGGAAAATTAGGTCCAAGGGGAAGAAAATGTATCTTTATAAGATTCTCTGAACATTCGAAGGGTTATGTGTTCTTAGGTGAACAAGATATCAACAAGGTGACTGAACTTGAATCACGTGATGTTACATTTTTAGAGAATGATTTTCCTAAGAAGGGTGAGATAAGTCATGAATTGTCTCTTTATGAATAGATTCCGCTGTAAACACTCAAATAATTTTGGATGAGAGTCACTCTGATGATAATGTGTATGTTCCAATTACTAATAATACACCATCTGAATTGAGTGAATTTGATATTGATGGTCCCAGTGGGAGTAACTTACCAATTGATAGATCAATTTATCAATATCAACTTCGACGAATGAGTCGTCAACATATTCCCCATCGTCGGTTTGAGATCGAGGGGAAGCATTTATGGGTACTCCACAAGACGAATAAGAGCCACGAAATGTAAATGAGGCTCTTACATGCCCCGCAAAAGATAAATAGTTAAAAGTAATGGAAGATGAGATGGAGTCAATGAAATCAAACCAAGTGTGGAAATTGGTTGATCTACATATGGGCCGTAAAGCAAGTGGGTTCTTAAAATCAAACGTAAGGCTGATGGTAGTATCAAAAGATACAAAGCTCTCCTAGTAGCTAAAATGTATACACAACAGGAAGTAATCAATTATGAAGAAACGTTTTCACTTGTTGTGAGGTTTACTTCAATAAGGCTAATTTTGTCAATAGTGGCTAATTTGGATCTTGAATTGCATCAAATGGATGTAAAACTGCATTTCTTAATGGAGAACTAGAAGAGAAAATCTATATGGAACAACCTCTAGGTTTCGTGAAAAAAGGCGAAGAGCACAAAGTATGCCGACTTCGTAGGTCGATTTACGGCCTTAAGAAATCTTTTAGACAATGGTATTTACGTTTTCATAATGTGATTATATCATATGATTTCACTATGGTCCACGAATACCATTGTGTGTACATTAAAAGATCCAAAGATAAGTTTGTAATCTTATCATTGTATGTAGACGACATATTTATAGCTGTAAGTGACATCGAGTATGTAAAAGAGATAAAATAGTGGTTATCTTATACTTTTGAGACGAAAAATATAGGTGAAGCATCATACATTCTTGGAGTTAAGATTTCAAGAGAGGGTTCAAAGAGATTGTTGTCTCTTTCCCAAGAACCTTACATTAAGAAAGTTCTTGAACGTTTTAATATGCAAGATTGCAAACCCATAAACACTCCTATTTACAGAGGTGAAGCTTTAAGTCGGAGGATGTGCCCTCAGAATCCACAAGAGAAAGATTCCTTATGCCAATGTAATTGGTTGTCTAATGTATGCTATGATGTGTACAAGATTTGATATCTGTTATGTTGTTGGATTAGTTAGCAGATATCAATATGACCCAGGACAACAACATTGGAAAGCATTTAAAAGAATACTGAGATATCTTAAAGGTGCAATCGACTATTTCTTATGTTACCAAGGAACTTATCTGCAACTAAAAGGATACACTGATGCTGATTAGGGAGGAGATTTAGATGAAATAAAATCTACCTCTAGATACACATTCTTGCTTAACAATGGCGATGTATCATGTAGTAGCAAGAAACAATCATGCATAACCCTGTCTACAATAGAAGCTGAATTTGTAGCACTTTCAGCAGCTGTGCAGGAAGCTGTTTGGCTTAAATATTTCTTGTCCACTTGGGTGTGTATAACAATACTATTGAACCAGTAACCATCAGTTGTGATAGTCAAGCTGCAATAGCCTACACAAAGGATCCTAAGTACCATGGGAAGACGAAACATATTGATATTAAGTAAAATTTTGTTGAAGACATGGTTGTAAATAAAGAAGTGAGCATGAAATGCATCTCTACACACCATATGGTAGCAGATACACTAACTAAACCTATAGCATGTGATGCTTATGAAAGACACGTGAAGTCATTGGATTTGCGTAGATGCTAGTGTATTTATATTTGTAAGTTTTTTTCAAACATGTTCATGTATAACTACATTATTAAAGTCAATGTTAGTGATGCCTTATTATTTATTCTTGTTGGTTCATATACATATAATATATTTTTATGTTAAGTACATAAATTTTAAAGATAAAAAGTATGTCGGGTAGACAAACTGATTTGCCTATTCACACAGGAAATCGCATATGTTGTCAAGTGACTTATAGAGATGAGACAATTATAAACTTATTATTATCAGAAGCGAGAGCTTGATGTTTATAATATGAATGTCGTTTATGAATTTATGGTTAATCATATGTGATTATATTTAACAGTCTGCCTTAATGCCAGATGTGAGTTATGATAGATTGATAAAATAAAGAGTAGATTTATGAACTCAAAGTTAGACATGAGTTGTCTGAACTATCATCTGCACATTATTGAATTTGTAAAATATATACGCTATATGGGAAATGAGTCAATATTGTGATACAGATCCATGCCACGTATGTATAAAATGACCTATAAGGAAGGTACAAGTTTTAATCTCTACTTGCTATCGTGTGAAGTCCTGAAAATTATTAGTAATTTTCACTTCGTACCCTCATGACTCTGACCAGTTTCTTAAGATTCAGTTTGGCGTTTGCTATCTTAGAGTGTTGTCAAAAGATCATGTTTGATTTGGTTTGGCAGAACATCTCTAGAAAAGCATATCAGATTGAGATTGAGAGATTCATGAGATGAGGAAGAACATTAGTATTATCACATTAATTGTATTCATTGATCAACCCATTATGTTTGTTCATTGAACAAGAGCATAATGATGAACTCAATTAAGACAAAAGAGGTTGTGAAATATTAATGTGATAAACGGTCTAGGGTACTGCATACAATTATCTACTCCAAATTCCATGAAATCGAGAAGCTATATATTCCTAATGGATGCATAGTAGTGAAGCTCTTGAAGAATGCACTGGTCACACGGTCTAGTCATTATGTATAAAAGTTACAGAATATGAGTGAGAGTTGACCCACTATATGTGAGTGGGAGATGAAATAAATTAGACTTGGGCCACCCATATGGGCCAACCCAGTCCATGTTTAATAAGTAAATATATTTATATAAGTATAATATCTAATTAAAATAAAATAAGAGACACAACGATTAGGACTCCCTAAACCACTGTGTCGTATCTGTTCAATAAAAGGAGAAGTATGCGTGAGAATTCAACAATCGACTTCTCACCTTCTTCAACAGAAAAATATTTCTTTCTTGTCTCACAAAATGCTAAAGAGTTCCGGTGAAGATCTTGTGAAGATTTCTTCTGCGAAACACTTAGAATGAATCTTTGTAACAGAATACGATCATAGACTGCGAACTTTATAGTTTAATTCGTGTGTTAGCATGTGATTGAACTATTTGACTAGTGAAACAAATATAATGATCCTGCAAACTATTTGTTTGATTTAAATCTTCATATGTTCTCATGAATTTATTTTCCTCTGATTGAAGAAAAATGACTTCCTTACTAAAAGAGGGAGAAATATTTTCCAAAATTCGTTTTCAACCTTACTCACCCTATTTCTCACCTCTGCCCCTACCCCCACTCTCTCCCTCCCTCCCCACACCTTCCCTCGTGCCCACCCCACTCCCTCCAACTCCTCCCCCAAATGTCGCTACTGTCACTCCAGCCCCTCGACCCCAACGTACTACCCTCCCTCGATCTTACCCATTTTGTTGCATATAGTATTTGCCTAAATTATATATTTTTTAAAAGTATTTTTTGGTATCTAATATCAACACCGAAAACATTTTGAAATTTCCAGTGTTTAGCCGGTCAACTCATTACCCGGTCAACTCATTAGCTATTTGCCTTCTCATTTGAAGTACAAAATTTAAAAAATATTCGACTTCATTTTTGCAAGCTTACTTGTAGTGGACTTGAATGGATCTACTTCTTCTCAGCCAAATCAATCTCCATTAAGAAGGTCAATCCAAGCTATTGCACTACCTCATTTCCTTATGATTTTTGTGTGTGTATGGAGACCCACCATTATTGAGTTTAAAAACCCACCATTATTGAGCTTGAAGCTCCTGATTTTTTTTGAAGATTTATTATTTGATTCGATGTGGGTGCTATAAAAAATTGCTTATTAACCTTCGAGTAAGCCAAATCTGAACTTTTATGTGTGTTTGAATATCCAACATTGTTGGCTTGAAGTTCAATTTTTATTTTTGAAGATTTCTTGTTTGATTCGAAGTGGGTGTTATTAAATATTGCTTATAGTATCTTCTGTAAGTTCATACTGAAATTTGATCACATTTAATGTTGATTTGAGGTGACGGAGAACGAACCTTTCAGCTGAAAATCGAAGAAGAACACAATTACCTAATAATATACTGCTACGGTATATAAGATGTTGTAGGAGTATATATCTATATTGCAATAATATACTATCACTGCAACGATATACGGTAATAATAGAAGAAGAACACAGTCACCTAATAGTATACCATTACGGTATACAATATATATAGGAGTATATAGCTATAATGCAACTTTATGCTATTATAGTATATAATATACTGTAACAACATATTGTAATAATGTACAGTATGCTGCAACAATATGCTATAATAGTATACAATATATCATAATAGTATACCATTTTAATGTAATAGTATAATGTTGTATAAAAAACATAAAATATCATTTTCATATATCGCATGCTATTTTGGTATATAATATATAATTTAATAGTATATAGTTTATTACAATAATATATTATTATAATATACAGTATGATGTTATAATAGGGTAATTTTTTTGTTTTTGTAAAATTTTTAACTAGATCATGTTTAAATATTTTAACAAAGTTCTCATGCTTTTTACAATTTTTTTTCTTATTAAAAGAGGTGTTAGATAGAATTTCGTGGAGATGTTATTTGTTGTAGTAAAAGTAGATGATGAAAATAATAATTATTTCTCTCTTCTCGATACTTAACTTTTATGGGCAGCCTACGATTTTACCTCTTGTTGGCTTTCTCAGGTTCTCGCTTCCCTCCTCCTTATGTAATGTCTCAAGAATAAATTATGGGCATAATTTAATCTCACGATTTAACAATAGCTTTTTATGACTTTTCATTTAACTTTATGAAATCATAACTACAATCACGATTCCCCTATCTCCTTTCACTAATAATATTACCCACAAACCTGCAATGGATAAAAAGGGTAATTAGTTTAGTGGGTAGAAAAACTAATGAATAAATAAGAGTAATTAATTTAGTTTTTATGGGTAAAGCTATAAAACTCCCAAAAATTACAGCGCACGTTCACCACAGTCTGAATGTATGAGAAGAAACCAACNATTAAGAAGTGTTGGTCGCCAAAATAAATGCCTTTTTCTTTTCTATTTTTCCCGGTCACCACTGTATTAAATATAGAGAAATGGTGACACTCGACCAACTCGTCTATGTTTTCTCTTTTCCGTTTTTGTCCGGATCAAGATTCAAGGTAGGGCTGGGCATATATCTGGTATAATCGATAGTCTGAATCGAATTTTTATTATTGGGATATCGATATAGGGTTATTCGGTCAACAGTTCGGTAACGGTTTTGTATTTTTTTATCATTGGGTTATCGGTTCGGGCCACAGTTTGCCCAATTTCTTAATGAGTTAACTGATAACCCAATAAGATTTAATAAAATTAGGATTTTACCCTTAAGTATATAAATACATCTAGGGCTTCATTCTCTCTTTTTCTCCCAATTTTTCCGGCAGCATTCAAGATTGAAGTTTCGATGTTCACTCTTCAGACTCTGATTCAATTCTTGAACAGTTCATCTTTAAATTAAAAGTACAACCACATTCTTAGAATATTAACGTAAGTTTGTATTCCAAAATTACTTCTTTGTTAAGAACAAATTCCGTTCTTTTCTTTTGACTTTTACAACAAAGTTCGATAATAAAAATATAGGATTTTTGATTGTTTAAGATTCTTTATTTTGTGCTCATGTTTTAGTACTATGTTTGTACTTGTTTATTTTAAGGTAAAGTTGCTACTACTTTGTATTGTTATTAATGTATTGAGACAAGTATTGTTGAAGAATTAACACTATTTCAGTTGTGTTTGGACAACTTTTGAATTACTAATACTCTTGTTGCTCTTGTTACAATTGGACTCTAGAAAATGACACTGATCTCTTGATTATGGTTTGGCAGGATACCAAAAAATTGTAATTTATATTCCTGTTAACTAATATTTCCAGTGAATTGGAGATGGAATGCTTGTGGAGTTGTAGTATCAATTTTTGAGATTGCACCAGTCATGAATTGTCAAATTGAACATTCTTCAATTATTAGTCCTGGCTAGAACACAGAATTGGGTAGTATACTATATGTGAATTCTTCTATTTTTTGTTTAACTCGAGTGAATTGTCTTCTCTTTTTTTGCTTAACTCTAGATTGAGTTATCTAACCGGGTAAACCGATAACCGAACCGATAATGAACGATAACCGACTAACCGATAACCGATAACTAATATCTTATCAGTTTNGATTTTACCTCTTGTTGGCTTTCTCAGGTTCTCGCTTCCCTCCTCCTTATGTAATGTCTCAAGAATAAATTATGGGCATAATTTAATCTCACGATTTAACAATAGCTTTTTATGACTTTTCATTTAACTTTATGAAATCATAACTACAATCACGATTCCCCTATCTCCTTTCACTAATAATATTACCCACAAACCTGCAATGGATAAAAAGGGTAATTAGTTTAGTGGGTAGAAAAACTAATGAATAAATAAGAGTAATTAATTTAGTTTTTATGGGTAAAGCTATAAAACTCCCAAAAATTACAGCGCACGTTCACCACAGTCTGAATGTATGAGAAGAAACCAACTCAAAGCATTCTATTTGTAAACCTTACTTTGGGCTTTACCCAGAATTTAAGAGCAAATGCCGAACCTAACCCATTTCCTTTTAGTTGTAAATTGGATTCATGGGAACGCTAACTCACGTTCTTGACCCTTCTTTGGGCCTAGTCTATATACTTCGCGAGGGCTCAACTTTCAGTTGGGTAACCTAGGCCAGTATGGCCGTTCAAAATCGAACCGAAATCACAAATCGATCCGCAGAAATAGCTTAATGACTAATTGGTATTGGATTATCGGTTTAACAGATGAGGAACGGATTGAAATTTTATTATTAAGGACGGATTAATGCGTTAAGAATTTATATATATTTCGATTTGGGGATGAATTATTCAATTTTCTTATCGAATAAACCGTTAATGCGTTAATAATTTATATATATTTTGGTTTGGGGATGAATTATTCAATTTTCTTATCGAATAAACCGTTAATGCGTTAAGAATATATATATATATATATATATATATATATATATATATATATATATATATATATATATATATAGTTTTTGTCAAGTATCAATCCCCATTAAGAAGTGTTGGTCGCCAAAATAAATGCCTTTTTCTTTTCTATTTTTCCCGGTCACCACTGTATTAAATATAGAGAAATGGTGACACTCGACCAACTCGTCTATGTTTTCTCTTTTCCGTTTTTGTCCGGATCAAGATTCAAGGTAGGGCTGGGCATATATCTGGTATAATCGATAGTCTGAATCGAATTTTTATTATTGGGATATCGATATAGGGTTATTCGGTCAACAGTTCGGTAACGGTTTTGTATTTTTTTATCATTGGGTTATCGGTTCGGGCCACAGTTTGCCCAATTTCTTAATGAGTTAACTGATAACCCAATAAGATTTAATAAAATTAGGATTTTACCCTTAAGTATATAAATACATCTAGGGCTTCATTCTCTCTTTTTCTCCCAATTTTTCCGGCAGCATTCAAGATTGAAGTTTCGATGTTCACTCTTCAGACTCTGATTCAATTCTTGAACAGTTCATCTTTAAATTAAAAGTACAACCACATTCTTAGAATATTAACGTAAGTTTGTATTCCAAAATTACTTCTTTGTTAAGAACAAATTCCGTTCTTTTCTTTTGACTTTTACAACAAAGTTCGATAATAAAAATATAGGATTTTTGATTGTTTAAGATTCTTTATTTTGTGCTCATGTTTTAGTACTATGTTTGTACTTGTTTATTTTAAGGTAAAGTTGCTACTACTTTGTATTGTTATTAATGTATTGAGACAAGTATTGTTGAAGAATTAACACTATTTCAGTTGTGTTTGGACAACTTTTGAATTACTAATACTCTTGTTGCTCTTGTTACAATTGGACTCTAGAAAATGACACTGATCTCTTGATTATGGTTTGGCAGGATACCAAAAAATTGTAATTTATATTCCTGTTAACTAATATTTCCAGTGAATTGGAGATGGAATGCTTGTGGAGTTGTAGTATCAATTTTTGAGATTGCACCAGTCATGAATTGTCAAATTGAACATTCTTCAATTATTAGTCCTGGCTAGAACACAGAATTGGGTAGTATACTATATGTGAATTCTTCTATTTTTTGTTTAACTCGAGTGAATTGTCTTCTCTTTTTTTGCTTAACTCTAGATTGAGTTATCTAACCGGGTAAACCGATAACCGAACCGATAATGAACGATAACCGACTAACCGATAACCGATAACTAATATCTTATCAGTTTGGTAATCGGTTTATCATATTTGTAAATCGATAACCGATATGCTAAACCGATAATATTCATGACCGAATCGAACCGACCGATGTCCACCCCTAATTCAAGGCATTTGTTGCTAGAAAATCACATCTAATAACATTGACTAATGAATTTGTAGTAGAATTTTGAAGTCTTTTTAAGACAAATTGGTGGTTATAACTTGCTGCCTTCTATTGTATCAGTATGTTTGTACAATGTGCAGATCACTGTATATGCAGACCTATACCTGTATCAGTATGTTTCAAAAATGGGCCTATGTAATAAAGATTCAAATATGCCGATAAATCGCCTGATAATCGTCTGATATAGTTAAACTGATATCAATTGATCACTCGATATTGTCGGGTGACTAACGGATTAATACATTTAAAAGCCGATAACCGATAAGCTGAATCATTAAGCGTAAATAATCGTCCGATAAGCAGCCCGAGGCCAGCAACGGCATGGCAATGCAGCCAATTCAATTTTGAAAATTTTACGTCCTATAGCAAAGGTATACACCTTATTTATTATAAATCAAAATTAGTTTAAATTATTATTTTCTATAGCTACCTTTTATATTTTATTGCAAAATAAGTATTTATGGTATATACTACCATTGAGGCATGAAATTTGTTTTTTATGTTTTTCCTTTCTCTTTGACAACTGGACATACCTATTATTAAGGTGATTGATGTTACTGTATTCATGAATACATGGCGCGAATACATGTGAATACATGCGCGTACAGCTGGACTGCCCCCTTTTAAGTGCTTTTTACTGTTGTGTTCATGAATACAGCAGCGCGAATACATGTGAATACATGCGCGTAAAGCTGGACTACCCTGGTTTTAGAGGCTTTTTGCTCTTGTATTCATGAATACATGGTGCAAATACATGCACATATAGCTGGACAACCCTAATTTTAGGCGCTTTTTACTGTTGTATTCATGAATACAACACTGCGAATACATGACTACCTTGATTTTAGCCGCTTTTTGCCGCTGTATTCATGAATACATATTGCGAATACATGTGAATATATGCGCGTACAGCTGGACTATCCTGATTTTTAGGCGCTTTTTGCAGCTGTATTCATGAATACAACAGCGCAAATATACTACCGTAACAACTGAATAGTAGGTATAGAAAGTAATTATGTATATGATAGCTATAGGAAGTTAAAAGCCACTAAACAATAGTGGTTTCTGAAAACTCTTCTTCAATTTTTAAGTCAGGTATTGGTGTTAACATATTGAGTAAAAAATAGCACAACAAGACCCCCAAAAGAGTTGGTATTGGCGGAATATCCCCATTTTTATGGTTTTAGCAAACTGTTTCCCTTTTTTACTTGAACAATATAGCTCTTTAATTTTTAAAATTTGAAATTCTTGTTTGATGGTGAAAAATAAAAGTTAATGATCGATTATTGTTAAAATCGTTTGAACATTAATAATTTGTGCTTAAAATTTTAGTTCAAATATAGATTATGGTGATTTACCGTAAAAATCTCAAAATTCTATTGTTAGACCTTAGAAAATATTGAAGAAGACAAATTGGGTCTTTTGATTTGGTGTTATTCGACTAAATTAGTGATTGGGTATTATTTGTGTTGGTATTTGAAAGCTTAATTTCAAATTTGAGATCATTTGAAGTAAATTTGGGGTTGTTTGAACGAAATTGAAGTTGCAAATTCGAAGAACAGTTTGTTATAACAATCCAGAAAAAGTATATCAATTCGATAAATTCGGTGAACAACTAAACAGATAGATAAATAAAATATACATAAACTTTATCGGCTCGATAGAGAAATCCCTAAAGAGCAGAAGTATGACAATCCGGTAAACTTCAATAACAAATTAACAAATAGGTAAAGTAATAATAGCATCAACTCTATCGGATTGGTAGAGAAATCCTGAAGAGCAATAGCATGACAATCTAGTAGACTTCGATGCATAACTTAATCTGATAAAGAAACCCCAGAAGAGCAATAGCACAACAATCTGTAGACTTACATGAATAATTTAATCCGATAAAGAAACTCCTCCAAAGCTTGTACGAATCCGAAGTTATTTTTTAAAACCAAAAAGTCCTTTTGTGCCAATCACCCCATATTGAGACTGGAATCCTTTCCAAGCTACATAACTAAAGACAACCCAGAAATACGAGCTTGATGAATACAATCAATACATAAAGTATTTAACGATACAAATAATCTCTAAACAAGAAAGCACAATATAATAATATTAATTTATTATTCACTATATAAAATTCTTTTCTTTTTTGTCAGAGTATAATAATCTTTTATATTACAACTCACACACAACTATTTCGTGAGCCAAACGACCTCTAAGAGATCGTTTTATATGGAGAATAATGAATAATTAATTTCTAAATTAAATTTAAATTTTTTCTATTCCATATATAGTTGGGAAAAAAATACAAAATAATTAATTCCGAGATTATAGTATTATCCAGGATAATTAATTCTTGAATAATTTTTTCCAACCAAAAGACCCCTAAGTGTGCAAATATCTCTAGAATAATGCCATGAATAATATTTAAGAAAAAAGAAAAAAGAGAAATGAAGTACGTACGAAACTTGCGCCACGAGGAGCCAGTCCATTGGGGACATTTGGCAAAAGCAGCCAAAGCCAGGTCACCAAGTTGCTAGCTAATTATGTACACCGCTTTTTTGACTGGACCATCTTAAAAAGATAAACTGTGGGACCATATTGTCCCGCCATATATGATATATATCCTCTCAAACATCATTTATTTTCTTGCATTAACAGAAAACCTAACTGTAAATTTTCCAAACTACTACTACTATATCCATATCCATTCTGCCCCATACAATTATTCAATCATATAATTCATATATATAAAAATCTAATGAATAAATGCAGACAACGACCTAGCGTGAAAGCTGAAAACTGAGTAGACGTGGTAGCTGTCTTATTTTAAGTCGTTCTTATCAATCAATCCTTCATAATTTCTACGATGCCCCTTTCCCTTCTTACCTGCTGATGCTCTGCACCAGAATCTAGATAGTCAGAACTCAGAAATAGAAACTTTCCTTATTCAGGTTTTCAAACTTAAACATATTTCAAACCCCTTTTGAAGAGTTGATATAATAAGATTGAAGTCCAGAATCCAAGATTTTAGGAGATTGTGATTATATGGCTTTGAATTATATGGATTTAAAACTAGTAAGAAAGGGTTTAGACTATACTCGAAAAAATAGGAACTTGGTTGTTGCTTTGGGAGCTCTTGGTGTCACTGGTTATGGTGCTTATAGAGCTTATTGGTCCCCTTCTATGGTTAGAAAAAGGGAGAAATTTTTGAAAATTATAGGTGCTTTTGTTTCTTTAGCTGAGATGGTGTCTGATTCAGCTGATGTAATTGGGATTGTCTCTAAAGATCTAAAGGAGTTCATTGCATCTGACTCTGATCAAATTCCTAGAAGTTTGAAACAGATTTCTAAGATTGTTGAGTCAGATGAGTTTTCACAATCTGTTGTTAATGTCACAAGTGCGTTGACCGTGGGAGTTGTGAAAGGTTACCAGCAAGAAACCGCGAAAAATGGCGTTTCTGGGGTTGCAAATTCTGGTCCATTTGACCATGTTTTGGATAAGCTGTTTTCTGATGCAGGGTCTGGTTTTGTTTCTGTAATTGTTGGCAGCTTCGCCAGGAATTTGGTTCTTGCTTTTTGTTCGGACAAGAAAGGCAATGGTACTGATAGTGAATTTGAATATTCTGTTCCAGGATGGGTTGATGTTCTATGCCAGGATAAGTGCAGAGAACTAATAGGGAATTGTGTACAATTGTTTGTGAGCACTGCTGTTGCTGTTTATCTTGACAGAACAATGAACATCAACACATACAATGAAATATTTTCTGGGTTGACTAATCCCAAACATGAAGCCAAAATGAGAGACATGTTAGTGGCAATATGTAGTGGTGCCATTGGAACTTTTGTCAAAACTTCTCATCAAGTTTTGACAAGTACTGATATGGATATGGATGGTACCACTTCAAAAATGTATTCTTCTTCTTTGCCACTTAGTTTCAAAGCCAAACAATTTATGGATGAAGAACAGAACATGTACAGTGGGTGGACAAATAAAGTATCTTATACTTTGGCAGTACCAAAGAATAAGAGGTTTATTCTTGATTTGACTGGGAGAGTGACCTTTGAGAGTGTTAGATCTTTTCTGGAGTTCCTGCTGGAAAAATTGTGCGAGTGTTTGAGAAAAAGCTTAGATGTTGTTCAAGAGGAGGTGAAGTATTTGAGAAGAAGTGTAGATGTTATACAAGAGGAGGTGGTTGATACAAGTGCTGAAGCTTACAGGTATGTGAGTGGGAAGTCTTCTACTGCTGTTAGTGTATGCCTCACTTTGTGTTTGCACATACTTAATGGTCCTTGGATCTTGGTTCCAAATTAAAGTTTTAGTATAGAATCTTGGGAAGGTACTTTTATCAGTAGTAAAACTTCCTATTACATTCCTTCGTAAAGGGAATATTGGTTGGTGTAACTGTACATAGTTGCTCTGTACTTGATTGATTGATTGTATTTTACTAATACAAGTTGTGAAAGTGAATGTAAATTTGTCCGTATTTTTTCTCCCGTATCCTAGCTATGGTCTTTTCCTTATCTTCCTTCAGTTAAAGTGATCATGGTTCAGGTAAGTAAAGAAAACTTTAAGATTGCAACCAGTAATCAGAGCATCTTTGCTTTAAGTAAACAGAGGAATTAACTTCTACTTGGCTAATATGAGAGAACCCTCAACCGCTGGACTAGCTTTTTTGCTCGTGCCTCGTGGAGGTATCTGTAAGATTATAATCTGATTAAACATCTCCACTGCCCGTTGTCGAGTCTCGTCTCTTCTCAAATCAGGCCAACAATTGAAGTTCTTTATAACTATAACCAGGTGCTCCTATATATGAGCAAGTGCTAAAAAGTTGAAAGGGAAAAGGAAATTAAAGAATAGCTTGTGACTAATGGCATGTGCCATAACAAGATAATTGGCAACAAAGAATCATATGAGCTCTTGAATTTCTTTCATTAGTACGAGAAATAAGAAGCGCTCAAGAGTTAGATACCTTTCTTTTAGACCTATACAGGTTTATCATTGGACCAAAAAAGGACAGTTTGGTGCACTAAACTCCCGTTATACGTGGGGTCCGGGGACCAAAACCAACAAATTAGGCTGCAAAAATACAGGTACCCTTCAGAAGGCCTCATTTAACCAAAATATTTATGAATGAGATATCCGTATTAAGAAAACTCCTCTATTCGTGGTATTGCTAAGGATTTGTAAATTTGACATACATTACAACATTCAGATGTCAGTTCCACTGTAAGTTCACGCGTTCGGCACAGGTGTTATATAGTTCAATATATTTCATTCCATTTCCAATAGAGATCAGACTGATCATGGGCCAAACCTGTGCATAGCAGAATAAACTCAGTGACCAAAATGAGACGCACCCTGGTGCCATCCTTCAAAATTGAAAATGAATACATATGCTTCATGATATTACCATTCAGTCATTACCATGCTTTCTAAGATGATCAATTTTGGTTCTCCATAAAAATACTATAAGAGGATGACTTCCAAGTTTCAGGCTGCACTAGTCAGATGCAGTAAGCAGAGAAGAGGAAGAAAATAAAAGAAAGGTAAAGCAACATAGGAACAAATTTATCTAAATTGTCATGTAATATGTCTCCTGAGCTGTACTGCTCCAATGGTTGTTTTTGCGTATATATTTCAACAAGAAAAGAAGTGGATGAGTTTGATGGGTAGTCTCATAGAAGCAACTGAGGGGTGAAATTTCCAAAGCTTGGTGTCATAAACTATTTGGATGAGGATGTGGATGCACAAAGCATTTCTAAAGATTAACTGCCAACAGAAAAATACAAAGGTATTCAGCTCAGATGGGCGTCCATCGAACACTATGAGGTGCTTCCATCGTTTTCTTTTGCTGCTGGTTCTTCCTGATGTTTCTTCTTCCAGTATTCATCAAGTGGTTGTGCAAATATAGCTTTCCCAGATACAACTCCAATTCTACAGATTGGCCAAGTAAAAGATCAGGTTAATGGAAGTAAAAACATAATTCAAGTAAAAGGTGCTACATTATTCGCTGTAGTCTAGAGGACATAAGTTGTAACTTCTGAGCTCCAAGGAATAAACTTCACAATGCAGATGCTAAAATATCAGCAACTGCTCTGTTCAAGAAAGGGATAAGCTGCTACACTGAAAGAATACACTATATTTAATCTCCCATAATTGTTACCTCTATTATGAACAACTTACTCCAGAAATTTTACTAAGGTTCGAACAAAGTTATCGCATAGACATTCGCAGTAATCTGCTTAGGTTTTTTTTGAGGGGATAATCGTGGCTTACGAAAACCCAGCTGAGAAAAGGGCAGAGTTCATCAAAAGGTAATGATTCAAGAAAAGGCAGGCTGCCAATACTTTCAAGAGATTAGAATGTCAAAAGTACAGGTAGAAGTATCAGTACAGCAAACAAGGAAGAAGAGGAATAGAAAGGCATATTATGCAGCAGTTATTTGCTAGTGCTACAAGGGAGTACTAAGAAATACACTGTTAAGTATCTTGAAGGCTAAAAGAGGCAGCAATAACTCTTAAGAAACATAAGACATCCTTATCTCTAGCAAGGCCCCTCAAAATCAAAACGTTGTCAAAGAAAAGAGGAAAATGAAACACGAAGTTTGACAAATTTAATGATATCCATTCAGGTTGAGTATATAAGTTATTAATGTTCATTGAAGGTTCAACGGATAAGAGCTAAATACTACTGCGGTTATGCACTTACATCTGGTGTCTACGCAAAAAAAAAACATTTCCACTCTTCTCTTGGACAAAAAAGGAATCCATCCGCATTTATATGCTTGACCTGAAGCTAAGTTAGTAAAACGTTGTGCCCAGCTAAGCAATCCGAACACACACTCAGAGACATAACCCCATCCAAAAAGATGTTGAAAACAACACCTATTTTTTGTCTTTAATTAGATGGGACAATGGCAAATGCTCCTTTACTTATCTCTGAGTATAAGACGTAGATGCACAGTGCAGTACTATGGATGCCGGCAGCTTCAACCTGTTAAGGGCAATGGCAGTGCTCTATTAATGATTCTTTTATTTTTCTTTGATAAACTCCTTTTCTGTATCTAACTTGTCAATATGTCAAAATGCACATTAGTAAATACACCACAGATGCAAAAACGCATACTTGGCAACCACACACCAAACATATCAAAAATCACATTGTCACATTGTCTGACAACCATAGCAGCAGAAACTTGTCAAAAGGTACATATACCAGAAGCTATGAAGACAAAGGGGTAAAAGCGAGAAGGAAAGCAGGTTCTTCTTTTACTTCTCTTCTTTTTGTCTCAATATCTTTTGGCGGGTAGCTTTAGAGGATGTTATCCAACTCACTTTCAGCCATTGGTCAGGAATTCATTGATCCAGTGATCGGGGTCCAGCTGGGTATAAGGAAGGAGGAACCACATCTAGTGGATTGTCTCATACTCCTTATTGTCGATCCCCAAAAAAGCATAGATATTTTATTGAGGTTTTAAGCTCAATTTTAGTTGCCCCAAAGGATAGATTGCGAGCACCTATCAAGTTGATGTCTTCAGCTTTCCGGAAGTCCAGAATTTTGTCTAGGCAGGTGAAGCAAGCTAAGCACAAACTTAGATTGTTGGAGGAACAAGAGGAATCGCAAATATCAAAGGAAAGCGAACAGCACATTAGGTTTAGGACAGGCCAAGAGTGGCCTATATAAGACACTACTTTGAGACTTGAACCTATACCACACCTGAAGCTATCAGTAAATAACAGAACACTAACAATTGAATTTTTTTATCCTTTAATCATTAGATGAAGGGAAATCTCTTTATATCTTGCGCATCGATGAAAACATTAGTATGACATGTCTTCGAGCACGTTATCTTCAATAGATGATCATGAAAAAATGGAACTTCCAGTTTATGGGCCTTTTCTGGTTTTGCCTCTTTGATGTTCTGGGTAGGGGAAGAGGGCAGTTTCATTTAGACATTTCTTCAAACACCTTTGCTCCAATTTATGATTTAAGAAAACCCAGAACACCAAGTATAATGGGCTTTTTTTGTGGTTTTCCTCTTGGTTGTTTGAAGAGCTGTACAGAGCAATATCCTTGAGGGAATATGAATCCAAACTGATGCATATCATCTGTTAATCTTAAGCAAAACTAGTATGGAGGAAGGGTAATAAAAACTTACATAACAGCGCCAATTACCAGCGGAAACGACAAAAATCTTCTCCTTCCGAACATGCTCGCTGTACTTCTCTCAGTTCAGTAATTTCCGTCTTGAAGCAAAGAGATCGGAGCTATCAGCTATCGGCTGCGAGCTAATGTTTTGGTCAATTACATTCACGTCTCTATTCCTTCAGAAATTCTAGAAATTCCCTTCAACTTTTGGAAATGACCTTCAACTGCTATTTGATTTAGAAATTGTTTGGTTAATATAAGTTGGTGAGTCACTCCCAAAGTTTTGCTTTCGGAAAAGGGCAAAAAATGTTCTTGAATTATTTGAAATAGCTCAAAAATACCTTTTATTTGTTTTTTGTGTCAAAAATATCCTTGTCGTCCATGTTTTGGTTCACAAATGCACTTTAAATCATTAGTTTTGCTATTGAGGCGACATGACAGTCCAACTGGGTTAGATTTGCTTACATGCCCATCCACCTAAGGAATCCAACATGGCAAAATTATTGTAATGAAACCACATAATGATCCTTTTGTAACGAAGACTGTAACAGTTGAAAGTAATGGTTTTCCCGTCCAACCTTAATTTTTTGAATTTAAAAATGGATATTGTGTTGAGTAGAGAGAGGAAAAAACCAAAAAAATGACAAAATAGATAAATACATTTCTTTGTCTATGAGAGATGCCATGTCTCTTTTATATATATATATATATATATATATATATATATATATATATATATATGTTGTTTTGTCAAAAAAGTATTAATTTTATCTTTTAATGAATTGAAAAATATGATAAATGACGAATCCTAGTTAAACATAATGACTGTCACATCTGTAAGTTTGATGGATGAGTGAGATATATTTGTGCACCGTAATAGTTAATGCAGGCCAAGCGTGTACGATGATTGCTAATGAATGCCCAAAGAGATATGTGGATTAGATGGATGCAGTGGCAGTAAACGTAATAACGGAGAATATATCACCAAAATGTTAAATGACTAGGGACAATCTACCCTCTGTCAGCAACGTGGATAATGACAAATGCGGATGAACACAAGATTCTTGGATCTTGTTGTTTAACCAGAGAATCCTTTGACCAAAGCTATTTTTAGGATGAATGTGGGTTACTGATAATCAAAGAACATATAGTGAATAAAGAAGAATAAGTAAAAGACAATAGTATGATATGCGAAAAAGTAAAATAAGTTGTATTCGAAGTCCAGATGCCCATTACAAGTTACATTCCCTTCCTTTATATAAGGGGGTTTCTTAATATAACGTTTGATTCTTGCAATGATCGCTCATTAATGACTTATTATTACATTAATGAGGCGTTACAAAAGGTAACCGTA
The DNA here is from genome assembly GCA_005239495.1 of Nicotiana undulata. NCBI lineage: Eukaryota > Viridiplantae > Streptophyta > Magnoliopsida > Solanales > Solanaceae > Nicotiana > Nicotiana undulata. The sequence goes on from ML300526.1 coordinate 50,673, forward strand.
GCTGTTGTGTGAAAGTTACATAACGTATAGGTCATTAATTGAGGATTCTCGAATCAACCCGTAGCTCTGTACGAATTCACTTTGACTGTGTCTCTTACTCGTCTTGATTCGGTTGAGTTCCCCGTAGCTGATGAACTCAAAGGTTTATTGAACCGTGCCTCTTTGTTTCGTTCCTCTTTATAGAATCATATCCAGCTGTCGTGTTTTTCTTGATCCACGTAGCTGGCTGAGTAGTCAAGAGTCAGCTTACGTGTGAGACTCTTTTTTTTACCAATACAGATAGTCCCCCCACTTACCATATATTTATCGATTAATATTTGGTAAGTGGATACACATTTATGGCGGGAATATTTTGCCACCGCTTTTTCTCGAAGCGTTGTATCCTTCCATGAACATAGTCGTCGTTTGTCACTTTCATTTAATGCCCATACCACGTGTCCTTCTCGGATTGGTTCTGCAATTATTCGGCGTCTTTTAGGGCTTTTTGCGGCTGCGTCAGTCCCGAAGGACATCTTCCATTATGATTTTTTATCATTATTTTGTATCATGTTTGACGGTTGCCCTTAAGTATAAATACCCTTATTCTTTTCTTTACTTTCATGAAACACTTTCTAACTTGTCTCTTTTACTTGTAAATAATTTTTCATTGCTTTTGTAAACATGTCTTCTTCAAATCAACCCAAAAGAGTAATATATGTAGAGAACCTAACACATTATTCTGCTCCGACTAGGAATCGGAGGGGTGGTAGACTAAGGAGTCTAGGATCCAATCCTTCCAGAGGCTCTTCTTCCTCTCAAATAGTCTCCTGTCCTTCTGCCAGGTCTCTAGTTTCTCCTAGGGCTAGGGCTTCCCGTTCTTTGTCTAGAGGTAGAGATGAACACCTTCGTGAATCCAGAGTTGATTAGATTATTCCCGCTGAATTTATCTTTACTAGGGACAATCAAGTTCTAGTGGATCAGTCTTCTTCTCTGGATAGTGTCGAGAGATACCCAACCATTATTACTGAAGGTCAGATTTCCCTAGTACGTAGGGAATATTTTTGGAGGTCTGATTTCCCTGTCTACATTCCGAATAGTAATAAAAGAATTACGTCTTACAAGATGTGATATTCTTTTGTTTATACGTACCCTTTCACTTTAGGGTTTAGACCTTCCATTGATCCGGTCATAATCGAGTTTTTCCATTTCTTCAATATTTGCTTAGGACAAGTTGGTCTGCTTGTGTGGCGAGTTGTCTCATGTGTTAGGAGTTTAGCTTCTTTAGCCTCGATTCCTTACTTTTAGCCATCTCATTCATCTCTACTCTCCTGTCCTATTTCGTCAAAGGGTTTTTACTCTGGTTGCTCGGAGTAAAAGAGTGTTGGTAACCCCTGGAGATGATAAGGACAGAGGTTGGTACCTCCGGTACGTCGCTGTACCCACTGCTGGTTTAGTGGGTGAAGAAAATCTTCCTTTCCCTGAGAAGTGGAATCGCGCACGTGAGTACATTTTAGCTCACATTTATTTACTTTTCTTCTTTTTGATTTGAGATGTTTTATTAACACCGTATCCGTTTCTTATTCTTTCAGCAATCATGGGTACTGTTGAGAATGTCTCCGGTATCCGTGATTGGGTAGAGAAATTGTTGTCTGTTGCTCCGTCGGAAGAATGATCTTGGAAGTACTTCGCTGGGAAGTATGGTTGGCAAGTGAAGACCCACGGTAAGTGAAGCTTTTGTTTGCTTAATCTTTCCCTTTCTGATAGGATTTTCTGCTCGTGGGGTGTCTGCTACGTCTATTCCGAAGATGTCTTTGGCCCAGTTCCAAGAGATTATTGTTGGTTCGTCTTCCTCGAAGAGGAAGGTTGGTGAATCCCGTTCTGCAGAAGAAGAAGAAGAAGAAAAGGAGGGTGCTTTGGTGCACAGGTCACGAAGAAGGCGGGTGGTTTTGGACGACGAGTCTACACCCATGACTTTGCCTTCCGTGTATGCACTTAGACCCTCAACCTCTGAAGATGTTTCACAGTCCCTGTTCATGATTCTGTAGAGTACTTGTTTCATTAAGGTTTTGACCTTGCCTCTGATGATGTCCATTTGACCGCTATTTTTCCTGCTTCTTTAAGTGAAGTTGTCTCATCTGCCCCTCGTGTCTCTTCCACTCCACTGGATATTACTGCCTCTGTAGTTGCTTTGCCCGTGGTTTCCTCAACTCTTCAATCCTCCGTGCCTGTTGTTTTGCCCGCGACTTCTCCAATTCATCAACCCTCCGTGCCTGTTGATGTTTCATCTATGCCTGCTTCTGTGCCTTTCGTTAGGGAAGTAGGGTCTTCCAGCAGGGAGATGCGGAGGGTAATAATAGAAATTCCAGCTGAGGGAAGTCTTTTCAAGAAAAGGGCGAGCCTGGAGTGTGGCTTAAACCTTTGATAGGTCCCACGGAGAAAATCAAGCTAGCCAGCCACACAGCTCTTACATGGGCCAATGAAGTTGTGCATACCTCCTTGAAGGTATGGTGCAGTTTATTCCATTTCCATATATGAATTTTACCATATCTATGTAATTTATCATATCTAATTGTTTTTTTTCTTGTAGATCAATCTTATTGGTATGGAGCTTATGAAGAGGATCTCGAATTCGGATCAGGAGACAAAAGAGTTGCAGGCTGATTTCGACAACTTGAAGGCACTGTACGACAGTTTAAGAATTGATATGGATGCCTTAGAGGAGGAAATGAGTACCTTGAAGAGACAGATGAGGATTATGGCAGCGGAACTGGCAGTGGTGAGGGCATCTTCAACTCAGGCTGATAAGGATAAGAGTCTTTTTGAATCTTCATTTGCTAAACAACTGTCTCGAGCTTCAGAGGAGATTAGGTACTTGAAGGATTTGCTAGGGAAGAAGGAGGAATATTATGGCGAGCTCGTACAATCACTCTCTCAGACTCAAGAAGAATTGCGTAATGCATTAGATAGAGTCCAAACTTTGGAGGAGTCAATTCTGCCTTTGAAGGCTGCCCATGAGGCTGCTAAAGCGGAGAAGGATGGGCTAAAGGCCGAGCTTCAAATATGGGCAAGAGATTACGAAGATCTCGAAGAAGCGGCCGCTGTCCATGTGAGCTGGGCATATATGAATTCTCGCCTTGACACTTTGACGGAAATGAGTCAAGAGGGTTTCGACCTTAGTGCTGAAATAGCTAAAACCAAGGAAGCCACGGAGAAGGCTCAACAAGGTCTTAACCTCTCTTCGCCTGATGGTGAGACTTCTGCCGCTCATGCCTCTCCGTCCCAAGTTTCTCCCGTTCTTTCTGCCGATGAAGAAGTCGATCCTCCTCCTCAAGAAGATTAAAGCTTTGGTTCTCTTTTTTATTTTATTTTATTATTATTGGATTGGTGGTTACCCCCAGCTCCATCGGGGGTAAATTTGGATCTTGTTAAAGTCCCCAACTGACAACTTAGGGGAACCTTCAAATGTAAAAATTATATATGCGGCTAAGTACCAGTTAGTACTTAGTTCTTACTTAGCCTCTCTTTTTGATATATATATATGCAAATTATGACTTTTCTGTTTTGAGCTTTTGTTTCACTTTCAAGTCTTTTGCATGTTTTGATTTTTGAGGTTTTTAGTTGTACCTCTAAACTTTCGCATGAAGATGCTAAAATTACTCGAGCCTTTTCATAGTAGGCACGGTGTTTGTAAGCCTTGATTATAATAGGATTTACTTATAAAAGAGGTCCCTTTTTGATTGAAATTTAATGAATAAGACGTCTCAACTTCATATTAATGCAATAGAGTGATAGGAATTTCTCACATGTTTAAGATTGTTTCTTGAGGGAAGTTTTTTGTTTGAACTTCAACAAAATTTTACATATATTTCGATTATCGTCTAAAACTCATGTTGCAACTGTTTTCTTTTAACAGATTTGATATACACTTGTATTTCATAACTGTTTTTCATAGGTAACAGTTTTTTCGAATTAATACAAGGAAACAACTGTTTTTCATTAGTAATAGTTTTCATAATGATTTGGGGATTTTGTCCGTAACTATTTTTGTTGACAACCATTTTTTAATAAGTACGAGAGAAATGCTTTTTCATTCGTAACTGTTTTATTTGATAACAGTTTTCTGAACATATACAAGGATTTTGATCTTTCATCCGTAACTGTTTTATTTGATAATAGTTTTCTATATGAGTACAAAGATCTCGTAACTATTTTTAGTCACAACAGTTTTTTGACTGAGTACAATGATGATGATCTTTTACCCTTAACTGTTTACAACAGTTTTGAATAAGTACAAAGATGTGAATTTGTTTTTCTCGTAGCTATTACTTTCCCCTTCAACCTGAACATTGTTTGAAGGTTTTTGAATTTTAGGTCTTCAGTTTCTTCAATTTTGCTCGTATCACTTGACTTGTTGGGTAGATGGATCTTCGGGCTCGAGCTTTGACTTTCCGATAGTCTTCTTTGCTTCATTTTAGCCTTCCATACTGTATAGTCCCCCAAGTGTTTGAGCTTTGAATAATAAAATCTCGAGCACTTGATTATTCCTTCCTTGTGGTCCTTTTCTTGAAAAGGAAAAACGTATAGGACCCGAAGGTATATAGTTTTTTAGATGATGACTGCTTAACCCTTTAAAACGTCCATTAGAAAGTGTAACCCTAGACCGGGAATTGTGTTATTTCCTCGCATCTTTGCAGGTCTAATATCATCATCTAGTGATGGGTTAGCTTTATGCCTATCATCTAAAAAGTTAGTAAAACTTTATATGTTCAAAATAAAATCGAACGTGTGATACCTGACTGGGGATACTTATTTTCCTTAGAAGTAGTACTTCTTCAAGTGGATGGCGTTCCATCTTGTTGGTAGGATTCTGCCGTCCATGGCTTCCAACTCATAGGCACCCTTCCCAGCTATGCCTTGAACTTTGTAAGGTCCTTCCCAATTCAGACTTAGCTTTCATGCGCTTGCTTCTTTTGTTGATTGAAAGACTTTTTTGAGTACGAAGTTCCCAATCTTGAAGTATCTGAGATGAGCTTTACGTTTATAGTATCGTTGTATGATTTGATTTTGAGCTGCCATCCGTATTAATGGTGCTTCCCTTCGTGGTTCGAGCAGGTCCAGATTGGTCCTTAATTCATTGTCGTTTATTTCTTCCTTAAATGTTATAAACCTTATGCTTGGTTCGCCAATCTCTACGGGTATTAAGGCTTCTGAGCCATAAACAAGTGCGAAAGGATTTTCTCCCGTAGTCGTTTTTGATGTTGTTCCGTTTGCCCATAATACCGCTGGTAATTCATCAGGCCAATTTCCTTTGGCTTAATCTAACCGCTTCTTTATATTGTTGATGATGATTTTATTCGTTGACTCAGCTTGTCCATTAGCCACGGGATGATATGGTGTTGAGGTAATCCGTTTAATTTGCCAGCTTTCAAAGAATTCCGTGATTTGAGAACCTATAAATTGCGGCCATTATCACATACGATCTCCTTCGGTATCCCAAAGCGGCATATTATGTTTCGCCATAAGAAGCTTTTAACTTCCTTTTCCCGCACCTGTTTGAATTCTTCTGCATCTACCCATTTTGGGAAATAATCGGTAAGCACGAGCAGAAACCGCACATGTCCTTTAGCTGGGGGAAGAGGTCCCACTATATCCATACCCCATTTCATGAAGGGCCATGGGGATATGATTGGATGCAATAGTTCTGTTCGATGCATATTATTGGCGAACCTCTGGCACCTGTCTCATTTGGATACGAAGTTTTCGGCATCCTCTTCCATTTTAGGCCAATAATACCCGGCTCTGATTAGGGTTTTTACCAAGGATCTTGCTCCCGAATGATTTCCACACTGTCCTTCATGGACTTCTCTTATCACGAACTCCGTTTGATTAGGTCCGAGGCATTTAGCTAAGGGTCCTCCGAACATCTTGCGATACAATTAGTTGCGAATGAGACAATACCGTGCAACTTTGCGTCGAAGTGCTTGCGCTGCTTTCTTGTCTTCAGGTACGGTACCATTCTGCAAAAAATTAAGAATTTCGTTTCTCCAATCCCAGGTTAAATTGTTGAAAGTTACCTCATTCCTGTCCTGGTCGATTGCTGAATGGAATAGATGGATGGCAATTGTATTGTCTTTATTTGTTACTTCTGTAACTGCGGCGAGGTTTGCTAATGCATCCGCCTCTGCATTTTCCTCTCTAGCTATTTGTATTACCTTCCATGTTTTGAATTGTCTTACGAGCTCTCTTGCTCTTTCTAGATACTGTTGCATCCCGAGCCTCTCGAGCGATGTAAGTCCCTTGCATTTGATTTACTACTAGTTGGGAATCACTATTGATTACGATTTGCTCAATTGAGAGTTCTCGTTCCAATTCTAGGCATGCAATGACAGCTTCGTACTCTGCTTCATTGTTAGTTATAGGATAACATTTAATAGCTTGCCGTGTCTTCTCACCCGCGGGTGATATTAAGACTATCCCTAAACCGACACCTTTTATATTGGAAGAGCCATCCGTAAATAGGGTCCATAGACCCGAATTAGCACCGTTAAAGAATTGTAACTCCCTTTCTACTTCAGGAACATTGTTATTACTAAAGTCAACAACAAAATCAGCTAATATTTGTGACTTAATTGCAGTCCTAGGCTGATATATTATTTCATGCTCACTTAATTCTATGGCCCACTTGGCTAATATTCCCGACAGTACTTGCTTATGCAATAGATTCCTTAAAGGATAAGAAGTCACAACAGTGATTGGATGACATTGAAAATAAGGTCGTAATTTTCTAGATGCCATTATTAAGGCTAAAGCTAACTTTTCTAGATGTGGGTATCTGGTTTCAGCATCTAGTAAAGTTTTACTAACGTAATAAATAGGTGATTGCTTACCTTCGTCTTCTCTTACCAGTGCTGCACTTACAACAATTTCTGAGATAGCTAGGTAGATGTACAACCTTTCCCCTTCTTTTGGCTTTGACAGAAGCGGGGGTTTTGATAGATAATCCTTCAAATTCCTGACGGCTTGCTGACATTCTTCAGTCCATTCGAACTGATTGTACTTTTTGAGAACTGAAAAGAATTTAAAACTTTTTTGGGAGGACCTGGAAATAAATTTTCCCAAAGCCGCTATTCTTCATGTCAGTCTTTTAACTTCTTTTTTGTTTGTTAGTATACCAGGTATTTCTTCTATAGCTTTAATTTGAGCGAGATTTACCTCTATTCCTCTGTTTGATACAAGAAAACCCAAAAATTTACCTGACTGTACTCCAGAAACGCATTTTTCTGGATTCAACTTCATGTTATACCTGCGTAAAATATCAAAAATAATAGAGAGGTGCTGGAAGTGGTCTTCCGCCCGTGTTGATTTTACCAACATATCATCAATGTAAACTTCCATCATTATTCCCAGATGTTATTGGAACATTTTAGTCACTAGCCTTTGATAGGTTGCTCCAGCATTTTTTAGGCCAAAAGGCATGACTTTATAGCAGTAAGTCCCCCTGTTCATAATGAATGAGGTTTTTTCCTCGTCTGAGGGATCCATTTTAATTTGATTATAACCAGAATATGCATCTAGAAAGCTTAATAATCCATGACCTACGGTAGCATCAATCATTTGATCTATATGCGGTAATGGGAATGAATCTTTGGGGCATGCTTTATTTAAATCAGTATAATCTACACATACCCTCCATTTGCCATTCTTTTTAGGTACCGCCACAGTGTTAGCTAACCAGTTAGGGTACGTTTCCTCTCGTATCGAACCAATTTTCAAGAGTTTTTGTACCTCTTCGTCAATTACTTGATTCTTGAATGGTTCTTGCTTTCTTTTCTTCTACTTAACAGGTACGAAGGATGGATCTTCATTTAGTTTATGAGTCATCACTTCGGGTGGAATACCTGTCATATCTGAGTGGGACCACGCAAAGCAATCTGCGTTAGCTTTTAAATAATCAATTAATGTACCTTTTCGATTAGGACTCAGCCTCGTGCCTACATACACCTTCTGTTCAGGTTTTTGTTCGAACAATGGAACAACTTCGAGCTCTTCCGTAGTTGTTTTGACGTGTTCGTCTTCTTCCGGTTCATGAATGACGTCCGGTCTAGGGTCCACATCTATATGGTCTGGCGCATCTCCCGTGGTGACTGGATCCAGCTTCTCGTGGGTATCGCTTCCCGTACCTATTTGGTTAGTAGTTTTTTCTATACCTGTTTGGCCGGTGACATCTGCTTGAAAGATTTCTTTATCTTCTGGTTCTTCCTTCCCTTTTTTGTTATAAAGTGTCAGAGAATTTATATTTCTGGAGGTCTGTTGATCACCTCTGATTTGTTTGATTCCCCATTCTGAGGGAAAATTGATTACCTGATGTAAGGTGGATGGTACTGCTTTCATATCATTAATCCAAGGCCTTCCCATAATCACATTATAAGCCATGTTAGTATCAATGACTTGGAATTTGGTGTTCTTAGTTACTCCCTCAACGTAAGTGCTAAGTTTGATTTCTCCTTTGGTTATCACCGTAGAGTTATCAAACCCTGATATGACTCGTGCCTTTGGGATCACCTGATTTCCCATGAGCATTTCTTCCACGACTCTTAACAAGATGATATTAACTGAACTTCCTGGATCAATCAACACTCTTTTAACGTTAGTGTCATGAATGAGTAGGGATATTACCAGGGCATCATTATGGGGAAGCATTAGTCCACCAAAATCTGCGTCGTCAAAGGTTATTTCATCTTCGGTTGGATCTTCTCGAGCCCGCTTTCCGTGGGTAATTGTGACCTTTGATGATAATTGGCAAACTATTCCATTTACTTCTTCTCCTCCATGTATCACATTGACGGTTCGCTTTGGAGAGGGAGGTTTTGTGGTCTCTTTCCTGTTCTTCATATATGCTTGTTTACCTTTATCACTAAACAATTCTGTTAAATAGCCTTGTTTCAATAAATGTTCTATTTCACCTTGTAAAATCTGCAATCCGCAGTCCTGTGACCATGATCGTTATGGAATTCACACCAGAAATCCGGGTTCCTTTTATTTGGATTTAATCGCATCTCTTTGGGCCATTTAACTTTATCTCCCATATTTCTTAATATTGAGACAAGTTAAGGAGTACTTACATTAAAGGTATGATCCCCAATTCGGGCATTACCTCTAGGTCGTTCATCTTGATCTTTTCTGGATCTAGATGAGGATGAGCCCACGTCTCTTCCTGGTGGTCTATTGTCTAACCTTGTGTTTTCGAACCTAGGACGAGTTTCACGTCCCGAGGGTCCTAAGTAAGGATCATGCCTATTTTTACCTGATCTCCTGTCTGATTCAGGACGTCTGGATCTGGAATGATCTTTATCTCTCGAACGAGCAATGATATCTTCTTCTATTCTGAGTTTAGTGTTATACCTATTATATACATCATTCCACGTTGTAGCTGGGAATTCTCTTAGACTTTCCTTGAGTCATCTCGTGGCTTCCGAGCTTTTATCATTTAGGTTACTTGCAAATGCCATGGCTTCCCAATTATCAGGCACCCTGGGTAATTGCATTCTTTCTCGTTTGAACCTGTCTACAAATTCGCGGAGTAGTTCCATGTCTCCTTGCTTTATTTTGAATATGTCTTCCATTATTTTCTCAACTTTTTGTGCACCAGAGTGTGCTTTTATAAATGAATCTGCAAGCTCTGCAAAAGAGTCAATAGAATTTTCAGGGAGAAGAGAATACCAGGTTAGGGCTCCTTTGGTGAGTGTTTCTCCAAATTTTTTGACAAGGACTGATTCAATCTCCTGTTTTGTTAAGTCATTGCCCTTTACTCCAGTAGTGAAAGCGGTCACATGGTCACGTGGGTCAGTTGTTCCATCATGTTTGGGAACGTCAGGCATTTTAAACTTCTTGGGTAGAGGCAAGGGTGCTGCACTTGGCTTCCAAGGTTGTTGAGAATACCTATCAACATCAACACCTTTGATAATAGGCGGTACTCCAGGTATTTGCTCGATTCGATCGTTTTGTTCCTTCATCTGTTTCTGCATGGTTAGCAGTAAATTTTGCAAGTCAGAGTCATTAGTCATACCTGGTCTCACTTCGACAGATTCGTTAGGGGTGTCACCCCTTGCTAAGTTTACCAATCCAGACTGAGGATTTTCCCGGTGACTGTATTGTTTGGAGGTGGTGTCAGTGATGCAGGTGGTTCTGCTGGTAGTCCCCTTGCAAATTCTTGCAAAGCTTGTCCCACATACTCTGCAATCATTTGTTTTATTCGATCTTGTTCTACCGTTTGCTCATTATTATTGCGGTTGTTGTCATATCTTTCTGGGGATGGTTCCCTTGAACCACGAGGGGTTCCTTGAGATGATGGAACTGGGGTTCCATTTCTCTGTAGGTTGTTGTCGTTGGAGTTCGACATCGTTTTAGAGGATATCAATAGAAAAGTGAACAAAGATTATCAGATTCTCGGCAACGGAACCAATTTGTTTAACCAAAGAATTAGATCCTTTGACCAAAGCTATTTTTAGGATGCGCGGGTTACTGATAATCAAAGAAAATATATTGAAAAAAGAGGAATAAGTAAAAGACAATAATATGACATGCATAAAAGTAAAGTAGGTTGTATTCGAAGTCCAGATGCCCATTACAAGTTACATTCCCTTTCTTTATATAGGGGGTTTCTTAATATAACGTTTGATTCTTGCAATGATTGCTCATTAATGACGAATTATCACATTAATGAGGCGTTACAAAGGGTAACCGTAACTGTTGTGTGAAAGTTACATAATGTATAGGTCATTAATTGAGGATTCTCGAATCTACCCGTAGCTCTGTTCGAATTCACTTTGACCATGTCTCTTCCTCGTCTTGATTAGGTTGAGTTCCCCATAGCTGATGAACTCAAAGGTTTATTGAACCGTGACTCTTTGTTACGTTCTTCTTTATAGAATCATATCCAGCTGTCGCGTTTTCCTTAATCCACGTAGCTGGCTGAGTAGTCAAGAGTCAGCTTACGTGTGAGACTCTTTTTTGACCAATACACTTGTAGATGAAAAGATATTCACGAACTAAGAGTCGATGGAAAAGAAAAGTTTAGTATATCAACAGTCAACTTTACAAACGTGTTTTTTATAGAAGGTTCAAGATCCCCTTTTTCTCTTCCTATTTATAGGGAACATTCTTTGGAAACCCTAAAGAAGTACAAGCGAAGGAATATTCTTTCTTCTTGGCCTAAACTCATCTTACCGTTGCTTTCTAATATCTATACTCGACCAAAGCATTATCTTCTCTTGAGGGGGACTCTTCGTTATTAAACCGTGATCGGCTCAGACTTTGACCACGACCAATAAGGTTTAATAAGTACAATCAAAATTTTGACCAATTCAGTTAGTCCCTTCACTTATTGAGGTTGTGGTCTCCAACATCCTCAATGAGTGGATTTCACCGTGCTCGTTATGAGAGAAATTTGGTCGTGGCGGTTGGATTGGTCGAAGTCAGATTATTAGTTTCCAACAAGGTTGCGATTGGCGTAGGTGACATTGGATGTCGTCATCGTCACACGCGTCATCACTACACGTTTTCCCGATGCAAGGTCTGCACTGTTGGTGCCATTGACAGCTTTTTGGCCTCGATTTTGACGCCATACAACCCTATAAATAGGGGAGAGGGGTTTCTCATTTTAAACTTTCACTATTTCCTTCTTCTCAAGAACACATTCTCTCTGTGAGTTTCTCCTCCATTTCTGGCGATTTCTTCACCTTCGATTTCCAATTTCTTTCCAGTCACTAGCCTTTTTCTCTTATCTTGTTATGTATACATCACATTGTCGGTATGTAGACTTCCCCTAACATCTGTTCTCGCCTACCTTCTTTAGAGTTACTTTGATACATCTACGGCATTGCGGAACGAAGGGATTGGTGGCCAGGATGGACAATAAAGCAAGTCGGCTATTTTGGCGCAAATACTTCTTCGTCAGAACGAGCATGTGGTGTAAGACCCGACTGGGTTTCCTGAGAAGTGGAATTATAGTCGTAAGTATCTCCTCGTACCATCCATTTTTCTTTATTTTTTCTTTTCTCTTCGATCTTTGACTCGTTCACTGTTTCCTTGTTTTCAATTGTGAGGAATTCACCTTCTCTCGTCTTGGATATTGAGGATTGGGTAATTCGCGTGTTGCCCCATACCGTGGGAATTCATGGTTGGGTGTCTTTTCGTAAGCGTTACGGGCCTAAGACCTCGTCTCGTAAGTGTTCTTATTCTCCGTCTTGGCGTTGTCCTTTATTGTTTTCTGACTTGACTTCTCGTTGGTGTCAGGTCGGCGAGTTTCTAAAAAAGAGAAGGCACCCGTTCTTGCCTTTCGTCAGAAGGTGTCCTCGGTAGAGTTGGAGTTCGCTTTAGTCGAGTCTGTACGAGGTCAGGCTCAAAGTTCATGGACGGGGGAGCCTGCCTCTTTAGACGTTGTTGTCCCCAGCGAGGTCCCGTCTTAGCAGGTTCTCCTTCTTGCCGATGAGTCATCTCATGGCGAGGAATCATCTCAGAGGAAAAGATGGAGGGTGGAAATGGGGAAGGCCATGGATTTTGAAGAAATGGAAAGACTCATGGCTCTTGAGGCGGGGCCTGAGTAGTTTCCAGTCGTAGAGGCGGCTATTGTGACGTGTGCCGTTATGAAGGAAAGGCCTTCTGGATTCGAGGGAGTTAGTAGCGGCGAAGAGCTCGCACGGGTTGTTGAAGGTGGATCTTCATCGGCGGCGGTAAGAGAGGGTGAGGTCCCCGCAGGGGACGTTGACTCTGGTTTTGACATCGAACCTGAGGAGGTACAAGCTTTCACTGAGAGGACGGAAGGTCTTAATTGACACATAATCATCCTCGTAGATTACAACCTTTTAGTCGACACAGAGCGTGTGGCGCCATCCTTCGTCCCCCGTAGATTATAACCTTTTAGAAGCAGAGAACAGGACGTTGCGAATACTGAAAGATATTGACCTTTTTCTAGGCATATCGGGCATGGCCTTGCGGGTGAGCTCCGACTTCTTCTCTTCTAAGTTTTTGTGTGTTCCGTTGATATCATTGCATTTGTCTAACTCGTCTTTTTTTGCTCACCATACTCTCATCTTGGAGATTGAGCACGACCGGCGAGAGGAGGAGAGGTTTTCTCTCTATAGGCGGATATAGTCTAAGTATAAAGAGTATTGCTCTAAGTATCGGAAGGTGATCAAGAGTGTTGGTGAAGACGACCAGTTCGAAGAGTTGCGCGATGAGATTGGGAGGAACGAAGAGATGAAAGATAAGGACGAGGAGCTTATGAAGGCCATTAGCCGATGCATCGTGTTGGAGGAGACGCTGAAGTCCAAGGAAGACGAGCTTGAATTGGGCAAGGGGATAACGACCGAGAATGCCGATCTCCAGGCGGGGGTGGCGTCCTTGAAGGTCGATCTTGAACAGAGTGAGGCGAGGAACTCCGACTTGAGAGCTGAGATGGGTGCTAGGGTCGGGGAGTTGAATCTAGCTGAGAGGACTAGGATGGCCTTAGTGGCGGAGGCAGCGGCTTTAGCGGGTACCCTACGCGTTTGTAGGTCTGAGCGAGCGAGTGAGGCGGATACATAGACGCTTAAGATGGCGAGGTTGGAGGAGAAGGTTTGGAATTTAGAGGTGGAGTCGTCTGGGTTGAGTGAGCAGATCGTCCTCTTGATGCCGAGAAGGAACAACTGGCCCAACCGTCTACTTCTCAAGCTTCAGCCGACCCGAATGTATCGCGGGAGTTATATGAGATGTGGGTTCATGCTGAGGCTCAACTTGACATGTACAAGTCTTTGTGGGCTGTCGGGAAGGTTTCCAAAGAGGAGCTTGCCGATGTTTGTGTCAAGGCACGGGCAGCTCGTGGAGCTTGTGGTTATGCAGTTGGTACGCCTGGCGGTGCCTCTGATATATGCTGATGAGAATGATGCGGCGTAAAGCCTTTGTACTTATTTTTTGGTTGTTTTGCAATTTTGTGAGGGCGTGCTCGAGCCCTTTGTAAAAAACGAGTAACGTAACCCAATCAATCGTAATGGAACAGTTAACTTTTGCTCTATGCTTTTGGATTCACATTTTCTTGTTGCTTTATCTTATTTTGTCGTGATGTTGTTTACGGGGAGGTTGAGCGTAGACCGAATTGAGGTCAAGGTTTAGTTGAGTGTGGAGTAATTTGAGCTTTGCCGAATGTGATGTAATTCGAGTGAGGTCGCATGTAAGTGATTCGAGTGAGGTCGAATGTAAGTGATTCGAGCGAGGTCGAATGTAAGTAATTCGAGCGGGGTCAAATGTAAGTAATTCGAGCGAGGTCGAATGTAAGTAATTCGAGCAGGGTCGAATGTAAGTAATTCGAGCGGGGTTGAATGTAAACAATTCGATCAAGGTCGAATGTAAACAATTCGAGAGGGGTCGAATGTAAATAATTCGAGCGAGATCGAATGTAAGTAATTCGAGTGAGGTCGAATGTTAGTAATTCGATCGAGTTCGAATGTAAACAAATCGAGCGAGGTCGAATGTAAGCAATTCGAGCGAGGTCGAATGTGAATGATTCGAGCGGGGTCGAAGTAAGCAATTCGAGCGAGGTTGAATGTAACCAATTCGAGCGAGGTCGAATGTGAATGATTCGAGCGGGGTCGAATGTAAATGATTCGAGCGGGGTCAAATGTAAAGTGTAGAATGTAGAACGATTTGGAGTTGTGTGAAAAATGTTGCGTGTTGCTTTGTTTATTCATTTCGTTGGAGAATATTACATGTTTGTTCAATACATACATTTGAGAAGTTCCCCGTCTACCTTGCCCCATCATCGTTCTTCTTGGTGTAGTCAATAGGCGGATCAATGAACCACAACCTTGAACTTTGAGACGTCCCCTTCATCGCCTCATTAAAAACCTCCTCGGTAAAACCCAACTAGGGATAAAACCCTAGTGAGGGAAAAATAGTGCGACTTGGAGGATGTCCGTTTTCAGAAGTTGAAGTATTTGAGGTGAGCGACGTTTCAATTGTTTGGAAATAGCTTTACCTCCATTGCTTCTAGTTGGAATGACCCTTTGGTAGCTGCTGCTTTGATTTTGTACGGTCCGTCCCAGTTGGTTCCTAGTTTGACTTCTCTTAGGTCTTTGTTTGCCTGTGTTTTTGCCTTGAGTATGTAGTCCCTGACTTTGAGAAGTCTGACTTTGTACTTTTTGTTGTAGTACTGTTCTGCTTGTTGTTTTTGGGCTATCATTCTTATGTAGTCCATATCTCCTCGCTCCTCTACGTCGTCGAGGTCTTGCCTTATGTTCTCGTCGTTGCTTGGTCCGATCTCATTGGAGTATCTAAGCTTGGATCCCCGACCTCAACCGGTATAACTACATCAGTCCCATAGACCAATGAGCATGGAGTTTCTCCTATGCTTGCTTTTGGCGTGGTGCAGTATGCCCATAGTACTTTTGGTAGCAGTTCTAGCCACAGTCCCTTGGCGTCCTCGTGTTTCTTTTTGATGATGTTTAATATTGTTTTGTTGGAGGACTTGTCCTGGCCGTTTCCTGCAAGATGATATGGCATGGAAAGTATTCCCTTGATGCGCCATTTTTAAAAGAATTCAGCGGTCTTCTTCCCGGTGAACTGTGGTCTGTTATCACAGTTGATCTCCTTGGGGATGCCGAAGCATCATATAATGTTCTTTCATATGAATGTGATGGCTTCCTGTTCGCGTATCTGGGCGAATGCAAATGCTTCTACCTATTTGGAGAAGTAGTCAATTAAAACCAGAAGGAAACGGACATTACCTCGTCATGTTGGGAGTGGATCCACGATGTCCATTCCCCATTTGATGAACGACCAGGGCGATGTGACTGAATGGAGGTTATCGCGCGCTTGGTGTATCGTGGGGACGTACTTCTGACATTGCTCGCATTTTTTGACGAAGTCGTCGGCTTCTCTCTTCATGGTGAGCCAATAATAGCCTTCTCATATGAGGCATCTGACGAGGGCCCGATTGCCTGTATGGGCACCGCAATGGCCTTCATGTACTTCCTCAAGGACTCGTCTTGTTTGGTTTGGTCCCAGGCATTTTGCCAAGGGTCCGCCGAACATCCTTTTGTACAAGTCTTTGTCGATGATGTTGTACCTAGCCGCCTGCATTCGAAGCTTTTTGGCTTATTTTTTGTCTGATGGAAGTATTCCCTCATGCAAGTATGTTATAATACAGTTTCACCAGCCCAAGTTAAGTTTACAGAGTGTACCTCGAGTTGGTCTATCAACGAGTGGAGTAGAGTGACCACGTTCTCTTTTCCATTTATGCTTTTTGTTGCTGCTTCTAGTTGAGCGAGGCCGTCTGCCTCGATGTTTTGAGTTCGAGTTACTTGATCAATTTAGCATTGAATTCCGGCAACAGTGTATGGATTTCTGTTTGGTACTTTTGTGGCCTTTGCTCCTTGATTTGGTAAGTCCTTGTGACTTGGTTAATGACGAGTTGTGAGTTGCATCGAAGGACAACTCGTTGTGCTCCATATTTGAGAGCTAGTTTTAGTCCTGCAATTACTGCCTCGTACTCGGCCTCGTTGTTAGTCATATCAAGGCACCGTATGGACTGGCGGATGACTTCGCCCGTTGGGACTTCGAGTACGAGTCCTAGTCCAGAACCTGACGCGTTAGAAGCGTCGTCGGTGTATGAGACCCATAGGTCGGGTAAGTTGGGAGAAGTACGAGAAGTGTCCTGCTCGACTTCAGGCATTATCATGGCACTGAAGTCGGCGATGAAGTCGGCTAGTACTTGCGACTTTATCGCCGTTCGCGACTGATATATGACATGGTGCTCGCTTGATTCGATGGCCCATTTGGCTAATCTTCCTGATAGTTCGGGCTTGTATAGAATGCTTCTTAAGGGGAAGGTCGTGACTACCGATATAGGTGACATCGAAAATAAGGTCTAAGCTTTTGTGAAGCTACGACCAATACCAGAGCCAACTTTTCAAGGCGGGGGTACCTCATTTCGGCGTCGACCAGTGTTTGTGCTTATATAGTAAATTGGAGAATGCATATCTTTGTTTTCACGGACTAGTACTACACTTACCGCTACTTCTGATACGCCCAGGTATATTAAGAGGCGTTCGCCGGGTTCTGCTTTAGCGAGTAGTGGAGGCGAGGACATATATGCCTTTAGTTCCCTTAGGGCCTCGATGCATTCTGAGTTCCACTGAAGCCCGTTGTCTTTCTTGAGTACGTTAAAAAAATTGTGGCATATATCGGAGGATCGCGAGATGAACCTCGACACAACAACTATACGGCCGATCAGTTTTTGTACCTGTTTCTTGTTGGTCAGCACTTCAGGTATTACTTTGATAGCTTTGATCTGGTCGGGGTTGACTTCGATGCCTCTTTGTGACACCAGGAAGCCGAGGAACTTGTTTGAGGTCACGCCGAAGGCGCACTTTTCGGTGTTTAGCTTCATTCCATAATGCCTTAGTATATCGAAGGCTTCTTTCAGATGGTCAATATGATCTTCTTTCCTTTTGGACTTGACCAATATATCATTTATATATACTTCCATTATTTTGCCGAGCTGGTCCTTGAACATTTTGGTGACCAGCCTTTGATAGATTGCTCCTGCGTTTTTCAACCCAAATGACATGACTCTATAGCAGTACGTCCCCTGATGAGTTATGAAAGTGGTCTTTTCCTGGTCCTCCTCCTCCATGAGGATTTGGTTGTATCCTGAATAGGCGTTCAGGAAGCCTAGCAGCTCATGCCCTGCCGTTGCGTCGATAAGTTGGTCAGTGTGCAACAATGGAAAAAAGTCTTTTGGGCATGCTTTGTTTAGGTCTGTGAAGTCTACGCACATGCGCTATTTCCCATTTTTCTTCTTTACCATGACTATGTTGGCGACCCATTGAGGGTATTTGGACTCTCTGATGGAGCCGTTGGCGAGTATCTTCTCAACCTCTTCGTGGACTGCTTCATTGATTTTGGC
This sequence comes from Nicotiana undulata, assembly GCA_005239495.1. Classification (NCBI taxonomy): domain Eukaryota; kingdom Viridiplantae; phylum Streptophyta; class Magnoliopsida; order Solanales; family Solanaceae; genus Nicotiana; species Nicotiana undulata. The sequence goes on from ML300526.1 coordinate 68,593, forward strand.
GTTGAATTTTCTTCTCATTTGCCGTACTGGTGGGTAGAATGGATCTATAATCAATTTATGCGTGGCTATGTCCTTTGGGATACCTGGCATATCTGCATGGGAGAAAGCGAATAGATCTGCATTGTCAGTTAGAAATTTACGAAATTTACTTGGTTCGGGGAGTTTATGGCCGATGTAAGCCTTTTTGCTGATGTAGATTTTGTCTATATGGACGGGGTCGAGGTCTTCTACAGTTACCCCGTGGCCTCCACGACGTCGGGATCCTTGATGATGTCACTTTGCTCGTCGAGTTTAGGCCCCGACTTTGGTAATTGCTATGCTTCTGAGCCCGTTCCTTTCAACTGTTAAGTATGTGTACAGTTTTGGGCGATGGGATAGCATCTTGGGTCGTGCGATGTTCTCCTTGAATGCTGAATATCCTCCACGGAGTAGGGAACTTGATCACTTGATACAAGCTAGATGGGATAGCTCTCATGGCGTGTATCCAGGGTCGTCCTATGATGGCGTTGTAGGCTATATCCTGGTTCATGAATATAACGTTGTCTCTAGGGTGACGCCACTAGCCAGGACGGGTAGAGTTATTTCTCCCGAGGTTCGCTTAACTGCATTGTTAAAACATGACAGTGTTATGCAATGTGGTACTATATTTTCCTCGATTCTCATTTGGGCGAGAAATCGGGGGTGGATAATACATGCGCCGCTTCTATCGTCGACCATTTGTAATGACCTGGTATGTCGTTACATAGAAGCTGCATTATAATTACTGTTATTGACTTGTTATAGGTTGGTTATAATGTTATTGATGTGTTAGAGTTGGTAGGCTTGAAATCGAAATGGTGGTAGTGAGAGTTTAGCCACTTAGTCTTTAAAAATAGCCTTATAGTTGGAAAAGTTAACTTATTGGTAAACGATCTCGGAATGCGAATTTTATGGCTCGGATAGCTTCGTTAGGTGATTTGGGACTTAGGAGTGCGTTCAAAATATTTTTGTGATGTCCGGTATAGAATTAGGCATGAATTGGCGAAAGTTAGTTTTTGGCGATTTCTGATCGAAAATGGAAAATAGGCTATCGGGGTCGTAATAGAAATCCGGAAGTGGGAACAGGTACGTAATGTCATTTTGGATATGTCTGCAAAATTTTAGGTCAATCGGAGTTGTTTTGGATAGTTTCGCCATCGTTGGTGGATTTTAGAATTTTTAAAGTTCTTAGGCTTGAATCCGATGTGATTTTGGTGTTTTGATGTTATTTTTAGTCTTTTGAGAGTGCAACTAAGTTTGAATGATCATTTATGAAGTGTTGGTAAAATTGGTTGGGGTCCAGAGGGGCTCGGGATTGATTTCGGATGGTTAACGGGAAGTTTTGGGACTTGAAATATGCAGCTTCAGCTGCTGGTTTGCTGATTATTGGTGTGACCGCACCTATGGAAGTTTGACCGCAGGTGCGGGCCCGCAGGAGCGGACAAGGATCCGCAGGTGCGGGGAAGGTCGCAGGTTCGGTTAGGGGACCGCAAGTGCGGGAACTTGACCGCAGGTGCGGAAACCCCTGGACAGTATTAAATTAAACCCTCCGCGACCATAACCTATTTTTACACCATTTTTGTACGGAAAGAGAGCTTTGAGGCGATTTTGAAGAGGGAAAATCAATGTTATTCATAGATGTAAGTATTTTGGACCTTAAAACTCGATTATAGGTGATTAAGGAACATAATCTCAGTGTTTAATTCATAAAAATCAGTAGAAAAATGTGGGGTTAGGGCTTGAGATTATGAGACCTTCTAGGGATGATTTGAGGGGTCAAACAAAATCCGATTTTAGTGTTCTTTATATGTACAGACTCGTGAGACGATGAATAATATTTTGGTATAAAATTTGTCGAGTTCCAAGATGCGGGCCCAGGGGTCGAGTTTTGGCTAATTTCGGGTTTTGAGCTAAAATTTGTATTTTTCAATTGGAATTCATTCCTTAGGCATAATTTGATGATAAAGGTCTGATATTTATAGATTTGGTGCGCTCGGAAGTTGATTCAAGAGGCAAGCGCATTGCGGAGTAGCTTTTCGGGCTAGTTTGAGGTAAGTAATGTCTTTAAATCCTGTCCTGAGGGTATGAAACCCCGAACCTTGCATCCTTTCACGGATTTTGGAATGCAAAGATTGGAACTTTGGAAATATATTCCCTATTTAGGAAACTATTGAGTTGCGAAACCGATTTTTAAGCTTATGCTTAATAGTATTGATATGACTTGGGCTGTAAGCCATGTTTGGGGCCTAGTGCCGATCTGTGTACCCCTTGGGGTTGTTTTTACTATTTTTCCTCACTTGATATGTTATGATTTTCACTCAGTCTTTTCTTGATAATTATTTTGACACTCAGAGTATTTTGATATTATTTCTTGAAAATGAAACACTGTTTTTGGATCGAGAACTCGGTATATTTGTGGGCCGAGTGGAATTTTGAGAGTGTCTGACTGAGTGAGGCTGCGTGCCAATATTGTGAGGATGTTATGATATGAGAGAGGCCTAGGGCCAATATTGTGAGTGATTTATGCCATGATGTGTCTTGTTATAGCGCTTGGGCTGTAGGATCCCCTCCGGAGTCTGTACACACCCCCAGTGAGCGCAAGTACCTACTGAGTGCGAGTGACGCCCGCGGGGCTGATACTGAGTGACTGTGAGGTTGTCCGCTGGGCTGATACTGAGTGACTGTGAGGTTTACCGCTGGGCTAATACTGAATGATGGTGGGGTGCTGAGGGAAATATTATGAGTGATGATTATGGCCCGAGGGGCAGATTTATGATGATATTTTATTGGTTTTCGACTATGATTCACTTCATTTTTCAAACTGATTTTACTGAGCGTTTTACTGGGAAATATTGGAAAATATACTTGTTTCAAAGAATTTTTCTTGAAATTTGTTCTCGAACTTATGTATACTATATTGAGACTTGATGTATTATTGTTTGTGGATTCGTGTTTTGTGTTGTGTGTTTCATATACTTCATACTGTGATTTATTTTCATTACTACTGAGTTGGCGTACTCATCATTACTCCTTGTACCCCTGTATGCAGATCCAAGTATTAGTGCGGAGCAGTAGCCATCTTTGTTCATTAGCCGCAGCTTACGGGATTTCGAGGTAGCTGTCCAGCGTCCGCAACTTCTCCATTTCCCTTCCTTAGTTAGTATTAGTATTTGATTCATAGACGTTTATTAAGACATTAGTAGAGTTATTTTATATCTTAGATGCTCATGATCATTGAATCCAAATCTTGGGAGGATTGTTTAGACTATTATAATTTTTATTATTGGGGCGTAAAGACTTAAGAAATTATTTTATATTTTTGTTGATGCTTATTATTATTGATTTTTGAAATGTTATAATAGAAAAAATGAGTAGTTAGGTGATGGTTGGCTAGCCTAGTTCCACGATAGGTGTCATCACAGCCGGTTAGGGTTTGGGGTCATGACACCATTATTCGTTTTACATCAGTATCCAAAATTCGTAAGGTAATAACAAGAGCATCAAGGTGAGGGAAAGTCAAACAGTGGGTATCTGACTTATCGAAGATGATATTGTGTTCCTGGTCATCATACCGTTCGTGGGTGATCGATCGCTTGAGTTTATGCGTGATGATGAACTTCACATGATTGATTACGGCTTCATCTCCCCCGTCGATGATCATTTTAATGGTGCGGGCAGGGGAGGGTGGCTTTGGAGGGCCTTGGTGTTTTTCTTGTCCACGACCAAAGTTGGCTCTTCCTCGGTCGTTCATCATCTCTTTTAGGTGTCGTTGGTTGAGCATGTTTTCTACTTCTTGTGGCAGAGCTATGCAGTCTTTGATCTTATGACCTCACTCCTGGTGGAACTCGCAAAGAGCGTTCGACCTTCTGGTGTTTGGGTCAGACTTCATCTTTTGCGGCCATTTCACCTTCGGGCCGATCTTTTCCATAGCGTACACTAATTCTGAGGGGGAAACACAAAAATTGTGACTGGATAAGAGTGGAGGCATACCTCTCTCGTTTCGTTGAGTCCCTGTATTTTGCCTGGACGACCCCTCCGTATGGCGAGGAGATGTTGGGATAGCTGCTCTGACATAAGGTTGGTGCCTGTCTCGGTTGGGACGTGGGCCTGAGTGATCTCTTCGGATATCATTGCGGCGATCTCTTCTCAACTCTATTTGGACTGACGTTAGATGTTGAGTTGGGTCATTGAGGTCGTCCTCGTCTGCTCTAACCTCGGCGCAACAAGCGTTGTGAATTTCATTCCAAGTGGTAGGAGGATATTTCATGAGTCTGCTTAGCAATTTTTTGGTCGCCCTCAACCCATTCCTGTTCAGCCCATTTTGGAAGGTTGCCACAGACATCCCTTCAGATACATTTGGCAAGCTCATTCTGACTCTGTTGAATCGGGCGAGGAAGTCCATGAGTCCCTCGTCCGGCGACTGTCTAACAACGAATATATCGTTCACTCTGGCCTCGGCTTTATTAGCTCCAACGTAGGCGGTTACAAACTTGTCGGCCATTTCCTCGAACGTTGTTATTGACCGTGCTGGTAGCTATGAGTACCATGTTAAGGCTCCCCCTGTTAGGGTTTCTCCGAACTTCTTCAGCAATACTAACGGTACCTGTTCCTTTGAGAGGTCGTTTCCCTTCACTACTGTGACATAGTGAATGATGTGATCTTCGAGGTCCATCACACCGTCATATATTCTCAAATATGGTGGCATTTTGAAGGTTTTGGGTATGGTGTGCGGGGCTGCCTCTTTGCTATACGGTTGTTCGATGAACCGGTCGATGTCCCGCTTAAGCAGGAGTTTTCGGGCGTCAGGTATCTTGTCGACCCTTTCCTGGTGTTCTTTCAACTGGTCTTAGAGTGCCTTATTTTCATTTTCCATTTCTTCCATCTTCTTTAGTATGGCTGCAAGTGCGTCATTGCCTGCATCGATAGTAGTGTTAGTATTACCTGTTGGGCGGGGGACGGGTTGCTAGTTAACGGTTGTTGTAGCATCCGCTTGCGCGGTGTTTTGACTTTCTCCCTGAGCGGGCTTGTCGAGGAAGTTTCTTAGTGTACTTGTCAGCCATGCATCCAGTAGCTTTTTCACTGCCGGTAGTGCTTCTTCGGTTGTGGACGCGGAAGCCCCCCTTTCTCGTGCAACAGTTACACTTCCACGAGGGGGAGGCGAACCACTTTGCCCTGGTGTAACGCTTGGCGTTACATTTTCTTCGCCTTCTCCATCAGCCTTGTTGATGGTATCCATGAGGTTGGCAGTGACATCTGCTATGGCTTTTAACCTTTCTTCTCCTTTTTCTACCATTGTTAGTTTGTGCGAACGAAGAAAAATAATAATTGTTGTACGTGCGTTTCTTTTAGATCTAGCAGAAACTAAATATTTTAACTAGAAACTCCCCACAGACGGCGCCAAATTATTTTGTCAAAAAAGTTTTAATCTTATCTTTTAATGAATTGATAAATGTGATAAATGATGAATCTTAGTTAAACCTAATGACTGTCAGATCTGTAAGTTTGATGGATGAGTGAGATAGATTTATGCACCGTAATAGTAAACGCAGGCCAAGCGTGTACGATGATTGCTAATGAATGCTCAAAGAGATATGTGGATTAAATACATGCAATGACAATACATGTAATAAAGGAGAATATATCACTCAAATGTTGAATGAGTAGGGCCAATCTACCCTCTGTCGGCAACGTGGATAATGACAAATGTGGATGAACACAAGATATGGATTTCGTTTCATAAAGAGTCAATGGAGAAGACAAACTTTGTATTCTCAACAGTCAACTTTACAAACGTGTTTTTCACAGAAGGTTCAAGATCCCCTTTTTCTCCTTTTCTCTTCCTATTTAAAGGGACATTCTTTGGAAACCCTAAAGAAGTACAGGCGAAGGAATATTCTAATGGAATATTCTTTCTTCCTGCCCTAAACTCATCTTACTGTTGCTTTCTAATATCTCTACTCGACCAAAGCATTAGCTTATCTTGAGGGGACTCTTCGTTACTAAACCGTGATCGGCTTAGACTTTGACCACGACCAATAAGATTTAATAAGTCCAATCCAAATTTTGACCAATACATAAGCTTGTCCCTATTATCTATAATAATAATAATAATAATAATAATAATATTAAAAACAGGGAACTCCTAACTTGAAAGTTAAATTATTAAATTATCCCTTCTAAAACCTAATTACCATATTTTCCAAAGGGAAAAACGCATAAAACTCCAAGGCAACGCTTCATTAACGTGCACGACGATTGCCTTCTGCCTTAAGCATGATAAAGCAGTGGGTGCACTAAGATTTCTCCAATTTTTCACAACGAGAAAGAAAACGCCGAGAAAGAGGAGAGAAAAGAGAGAGAGAGAGAAAACATCAAGAGTAACAACCTAAACCTAAGTCTACAGAGTAATTTGCTTCTCAAGGAGGACTATTGTCCTCTCTTTTCCTTCTCGTTGATGTTTGATTATTCTTTTTTAGCTATCTTTCTAATGTATTCCCAGCTTCTTCATCTGAAACAACATTACAATACAACTTTAATAGAGTGTCGAGAAGCTTTGTAGTAAATCTTTCATAATCATATTAATAAATATATCATTCCTTCTACGCTTTTCGAAGAAGATATATCATGCTCTAAGAATCTATTGAAGAATAAGAAATTGAATTATTCTGAATAATACGAGGGATATATGGACATTTGTCCTTAATTTCTTTTACTTGATTACTTAACATTTATTCGGTAGATATGCAATTCAACCTTTTGTATCTATCGATTATATTTGAGTTTGAACACTTATATCTATGTATAAATAAATATAATTACTTGTATATAAGATGAAGTTGAAGATTTTGTACATGATACATACTTAAAATAATAAAAGTGAGGCTTGACTTTTGCAAAAGAAGAGCAATATAGCAAAGAAGATAATTTTGTTAATGAACGATTGATATAAAAATTATTATGGCGGAAGCATATGAATAAAATCATAAGTTGATCAAAAAGTATTTCTTCTGACATCATTTATTGGAGCAATCGAATTTACAAAGGGGATATATGCCAAAATATAATTGCTACCGTGATGGCTAGAAGAATATATAGAGATATTTAGACTTTACACATAAAACATCTTAAGGCTATCCGAGAATGCTAGCTTTTAGTATATTTATATTTGTAATTAAATCATATGTTTTTCGAATATGTATGCGTTTAGCTATTTTTATTGTATCTTCTCTTAAAGAAAATAATATGAAATACACGTGCTACGCACATGAAGAGTTTCTCAGGAAATTCGCACAGCGGAAGATCCTGAATTTGAGACTTTCTACATCAAAAATATTCTCTTAAACGAAGGTATTCGCGCTTGGATGGTGGCTCAAGGAGAGACTAGTATATATATATATATATATATATATATATAAAGAGTAGAGATTTGACGTATGAGTGTAAGTGTGTAATGCATAGCTGCATAGCTTGTTTCAGCAATTACATAGCCGATCTTGTGCTGTCAATGACCCCGTCATCAGATCTGCTGGTTCTACAATTCGTCCCTCTATTTTTTTTATATGAGAATCTTCGTTTCTAGTCTATTAACGAAAAAAATGATATATTTTTATATTTAAAATTTTTTTAACTTGAAACTTTAACTTTACTTTAATATCATAGTCTTCTAGTATAAAAACTTATGGCAAGTTTATAATCAAAAGTTTTCAAAGTAATTAATATAATATATACCAAAAACGTTTCTATTTTTGTTTTGCTAAGCTCAGTTTCAAAATAGAGCCGTAACGGGTATCGCATTATTTCAACGATTAGTGAATCAGGTTGCAAGCATCTCGGACAGAAGAGGAAGCTTAGGGGTTTTGATTTTGGGTATATATATAGTCAAGGTGAGCAGCCAAAGTCCTCCTTTCTAAACATTCTTCTTCCTTGCAGTTCTCTTCCTTACCAACTTGTTTTGGTTCCACAACATCCTGAAACGAAATAAATACAAAAAAAGGCATCACAAGTTAACAAACAAGAGGCAAAATCAATTGTTTAGTTTGTCGTTGGACATAATATCTCATGACTTCTAGTAGTGTGAATGTTTGAGTTTTACCTGGTGTAGAATCTTGTTGAGGATGTCCAAATGAAAAGCTGGCTCAGGGCGAACAGCGCAGGATATGGTAAAATAGAGGAGAAAGATAATGAAGAAAGAGCTGGTAGAGGATTTAGACATGGTTAATTGGTTGTTTTGCTAGATAATGCTCCGAGTATTCTTATCTTTAAATACTGTGGGACTCTAATACCCTTTTGACATATAAATATACTTGCTTCTTTTATTGACCGGTGCATTAACCAACATTCAGAAGAATTTGAGGAGTTGTATCAATAACTAATACCCTAAATTCAATTGATTGATTGATACAAGACCACATTCATTCATCTATTAAATGCCAGTACATAATGAAGAATCTAGAGACAAATATCTTGTGACGTTAGAAGAGCTCATACACAATGGTTTGGACTTGCGTACAATCTATTTTCCCAAATTCGTCACCCTTGTTCGTTGTTCCCAATAACTGAATTTTTAGCCTTTTTTTTATCGTTCAGAATAAATGACTTTTTTATTTATTTTAAGAATAAATTAATTATTTTTTTCCTACGTTGCCCTTGGAGTAACACTACTAGAAATTCGTTAAAAACCGATCAAAGCTGGTCGGTTATAGTCAATTACCAACCAAAATGCGACCATTTACGTGTGAGCGGTATTTTGACGGTCGAAAAGGCATACCGACCAAAGTTGGTCGGTATTTTAATGATGTAATCAAAAGATTCACCATCTGGGAATCGAACCGGGGTTTGTACTGTGGCTAGATACTATTCTACCACTAGACAATTGATACATTTTGTTTTAAGACTGTCTTTTGTTTGATTTATACTCATTAATTATATTTTTGCACGAAAATAACTGACCAAAGTTGGTCGGTTTTTAAAAATGGCCGGCCGAATAAACCGATCAATTTTGGTCAATTTTTAATACTAAATTTTATTTGTTTTAATTGAAAAACGACCAAAGTTGGTCGGTTTCTTGAAAAATAAATTTAGCGGGACTCAAAAATAGCTTCCCGCATTTTGCGCCAAAGAAACCGACCAAAGTTGGTCGGTTTCGTAAAAAAATTTAGAAAAATAAAATATTTTGAAAAACCGACCTACTAAAGTTGGTCGGTTTTTGCCGAATTTTTAGTAGTGTAAATAGTGTTGGAGTATGTGTTAAGAGTGTTTATGTGAAGAGGTAGTAAAAGTTAATATGGTCATTTCATTGCTAATTAATGTTTAAAGATGAATTTCGTAATGTATGTGAAAATAACAAATAAATTACTTATTTTGGACCGGAGAGAGTAATAAAGTTTAAGTTATAATAATTCTCAAAGTGAGTATCTTTCTCCCGTTTAAGAATCAGCTATAAAAGAGATGTTTTGAGGTTATCTTGGAAAGAGAAATTAAAATGGTAAACACATTAGTCTCCATAAAAGAGAGATTTTGTTCTTCTCTTCACCCCTAGAAAGATAGTATATGCAACAACGAAGCCACGAGAGCATATCACGAGAACGAAATCACTCTTCCTCCTAGAATGCTAATAATCCAGTATTGAGGTTGACGTTACTATTTGATTATTTTTTTCCTTAAGTAAATTAATTATGTACTTTTCAATTATGTGATAGCACAAAGTTAGACTTGTAGTACTAGCTTTTTGGATTTACAACTATAATTTTGGTGCTAAATTGTTAATTTTTCCTTTGCACTTTAATATCTTTATATGTATTGTGCTGTGATAAACTCTTGAAGACATTTGAGTTTTTATAGTTCAAAGCTATTTTTTTGCAAACACTCATTTTGGAAAATTATGTATAACTTATATTTTATCATCTAAGTTTATACATATTTTTTTATATAAAACAAATATGTATTAAAAGTATAAAAACTTATTTTCTTGATATTACAATCATATATGTACAATTATGTAAGTCATTTGTCCTATAATTCTAACTTCATTTTCCTTATTTTTAGGAGGAAAATTAGAGATTGTGATTTGAATGATTGTATGATTTTAACTTCTAAAAGTTTTATCTTTAGGTGAAAGAAATTCAAAACCGTTAAAGGAGAAAATTACCAGGGGCTGACATGTGTGCGTTGGGAGAGGTTCCAAGAATTAAAGTCTAAGTAGGTGGTAGAATGAGCCAAAATTTATATGAGTTTTAAATTCTAGCATAACGATATCACGTGTTAATAATTAGTTTCTGCATTTAATTTTATACATATTTAGTTGATTTTTTAATAAACATGCAAGGTTCGGACAAAAGCTACTGAGTTTGGCCGAACTTATATCTCGCCTTCTAGTTCCACTACCGGGCAGAATAGCCGTTTTTTTTCCAAGAATTGTTTGACCAAAAATAATCCTTGGTTAAACTAATTAATAAGTTATTAAGACGGGTCAATCCTAGTTAGAGCTAATAACTCCAGATCTGAGATGGATAACACGAATAGTAATATAGTCGAATGAAAATGTTGTAAATAAATGCGACCGGATATAATAGTATGTAAAAAGATCAAGCATTAAATAATATTAAATGACAATAAATGTAAATAGAGGGGAAGATTCACCCAATATTGAAGAGGGTGAATGATTCCTTCCTCTGACAATGATGAATGACACAAGTATGAGAGAATATTATACACTTTCTTGGATCTGATGGAAATGGCAATAGAATAATTTACGAAAAGGTTGAATCTCTACTAAAAGTAGTTCTTTGTATTTTCTCTAAGAGCTTATCCTTTTACCAGTGTTCTTATCATATGGAATTTTACATGCTTTTTTCCCCTTCTTTCCTTACATTTATATGGGATATTCCCAACAAATCCTAAAGTACAATCAGAGAGAATATTTAGCGAAATATTCCTTCTAAAGATACCGATACAAAATTAGCCATTATTCCTAATAAACTACTCGACTGGTCGCTGGGCTGTTCGGTTCATGCAATTACTGGTCGACCACGACCAACCACTTAGTCCATCCGCGTACTGGTCTGATTTTGACCCATACAGTTAGTCCATCCGCTTATCGAGGTTGTCCTTGGTTGACCTCATTGAGCAGACTTTTCCGGTCGTGCTTGAGAAATTCAGATGGAGGAGATTGATTGGAAAGGTACGAGGTGGCAACGTGGCGCTTCAAGAACCACAACTCATTGTGACGTCTGCTTAGGGTGACATCACTGTTGTAGGCATCATCATTACGCGTCTTCCCAACGCGCCGCATCGCTTCTTGTGCCTCTGCAATTTCGATTGACAGTTGGTGTTCTTGATTTGGGTGCTTGTTCTCTTATAAATACAGGTGGAAAGCCCCTTGAGCCAATCTTTACATTCTCCAGTTTTCTAAGATTTCACTCTTCCTTCCTTCCTTCCCCCTCTTGCGCTCTTGTTTCAGTTAGCCTGTAGTTTTTACACTCTCTGGTTCGAGTGATTTTTGCAATTCTTCTTCCTTTCGAAACCATATTCTCAACCCTTACGATTAACAAAAGATGGTTACCACTTCCCATGTTTCTGGTGTTTCATCCGAACCAAAGCCATTATTAGTGAGGATGCCTCCTCATGAAGATGATGTTTCTGCTATTGCTGAAGATGATAGCTTTCCAACCGTGGAGGAGATAATTCCCCGCAACGATAAAGCTGGGTTGGATTTCTCAAAACCAGCTACAAAAGAACATGAGCCCGTACTTTCCGAACTGGATGCGGCCGCTTTGGTCGAACATAGGGCTAAGTACAATATTCCGCCCACATCAATCTGGTCCTGACTGGTAATGACGTAGTTCAAGTCCACCGTCCTTGGTATTGCGCCTTTTACGCGTACCCGTTCCGGCTGGGCTACTATCTTCCATTTTTTCCAGCAGAGGAATTCTGCTAATATTACAAGGTTTTCCCTACCCAGCTCTCCCCGTACATCTACAAACTCTTTCTGATACTGAAGAAGTACGCATAGCTAGCCAACTATGGAGTTTTGATTCGTCACCTACTACACCTCTTCGCACCGAACTTTATCAGAGGTATGATGTTGCATCTTCTCCATCGTGGGACCAAAGGACTGGTGATGAAGATAGATGACAGGGCCAACCGTCGTTTCAATTTCCACTTCTTCTACGTTAAAACTGAGCACGTGGTTACGAACCCCAGCGGATTCCCCGAAGTGTGGAACATTGCTCGTAAGCATCTCTATTAACGGATTTCTCACATTGTCTTGCTTTGTTTGCAACCTAACTGCTCTTCCTATTCTTTCGTGCAGCCGAAAGGGAGCCCCCTACGTTGGTCGCTGATATTCGGGACTAAGTGAGCCTCACGAGTGGTTGTTATTCCACAAGAAGTTTGGTTGTAGGCTTTCTGCGGCTGAGGTGTCTTCGATTTGTCCCTTTGTTGATTCTGTGTTGACCTCGTTTTCTTTTTCCTTTTTTTTTTAAATTGAATTTCTTTGGTACCAAGTCGGAGGGCTTCAACGAAGAAGAAATATCCTACCCTCTCCTTTCGTCCCTCAAGTGCTTCTACAGGGTCGTTGCTTGCTGCGGCCGTAGGCGAGCCTGTTCGAAATGTGGCTCCTTCCCATATCCCGGCCCCACGCGGACCTAGCCGCCGAACAGCAGCTCCATCGATGGGGACTGCGACATCCCCCGTTCTGCACTTGGTTAATGAGTCGTCGTCGAGCAAGGAGGAAGTAGCGCCGTTGACGAGGTGGAGGATAAAATTTGGCGGCGAGTCAGCGGGAATTGAAGGGTTAACAGGGGGTGATCCCGACCAAGCCGCGACTGCGTCCGATGCCGGCGTGTCCTCAGACACTGAGATTCTTCCCCCTTCAAAAAAATGTGGAAGTTATTGCCTCGCCTGACACCATTGTGAAAAGAGGAGAACGAGCTGAGGCGGTTGAGGTCATTCCGACAAGTGATCTGTCGCCGTCGGGGCACGCCGGCGTCCCTTCTTCTTCCGAGGTGAGGGAAAAAAATAGCCGTAGATGGTTATGAATTTGGTTTTGACATCGACCCTGAGGGGGTTCGGATGTATAACGAAGGGTTCACTCGGGTGGAGGTGAGGACAGAGGGGAACACTCGCAGCATAATCATCCCCCCGACCTATACTTGCTGAAACGCACAGAGAGCGTGGTCCCTGACTTGGGTCCTCTCCGTTCCCATGATGAGGAAAGAATGTTATAGATGTTAGACGATGACATCCTATCATGGGGCATATAAGGAATGGCCCTACGGGTAAGTATTCTGATTGCCGCTCTTTGCATCTTCTCTTTTTCTCCTTTATTTTCACTAACTTCTTTTTCCTGTTTCCTCTTTGCTAGACCCTCATTTTGGAGACTGAGTGTGCCCATCGGGAAGAGAAGAGGATATCTATCTTCAAAAGAATGGAGTCAAAGTACCGTGAGTATCGCAAACATCGTGATCAATGTCTTCGACTCGGAACGAATGAAAATTTTCCAGTCTCTCAGGGACGAGTTGAAACAAAAAGATGAAGAGCTCGTGAGGGTCATTCGCAAATGCAGCGAGCTCGAGGGGTTTCTTAGGGCCAAGGAGGACCTCGAGGTAAGCAGGGGGGTTGCGGCAGAATGTGCGGATCCTCAGACTCAGGTGGCGTCTCTGCGGGCTGAACTTGATCAAATTTCGACCCAATTCAACGACTTGGCTAACGAGTTGGTTGAAACAACGGAGGATTTGGGCCAGGTTGAGGAGGCTCGGAAGGTAGCTTTGTCGAGAGTGGCGGCGACGGAGGAATCCATTCGTGTCCTTCAGTTCGAACGAGCGAGTGAGGCTGAGGCGGCCTCGCTTAAGGAGGCCATACTTTATGAGCGGATTGGCGGACTTGAATGAGAGGTATCCAATCTGAACGATCATGTCGTTGCTCTTGAGGCCGAGAGGGCACAACTGTTGGCTCAACCATCTTTTTCTCACACTCCCCCCTTTTCTGACGTGCCGCGGGATTCGTACGAGAAATGGATTCATGCAGAGGCTCAGTTGGACATTTTCAGGGACTTGATGGTGGCGAACAGAGTTAGTGAAGTTGAGTTTGAGGGTGCTTGTGCTAAGGCGCGTGAAGTTCGAGTTGCCTGTGGTTTTGACCCTGCTACGCTGAGGGTAGATAGCGGCGAGGATGAACTGGACGACATCGAGAAGGATTCTTGGTATGACGAGGAGTACCCAGTTGGCGGAGAGGGCATCGATGATGAAGATGGAGATGACGCGGAGTAGTAATTTGGAATTTGTTTTTGTTCTTCCCCTTTTTTGTATGGGTGTCTTTATGGCCCCTTTTAAGATACTTTTTGGAATGGAATGATCATAACTCTTGATGTATGTTATTGAATCTTTTGTTTTTCTTTGAATATTTTCTTCGAATGTTTGCTTCGATTAGAAGAACTGTGTCGGTATGTGCTAGCTTGAATATGGTCGAGTATATCTTTGATTGGATTTGGGTGAAGTCCCATGTCGCCGTAATTAACTTAAACGAAGTTAACTTGTAAATCGAACTCAAGATAGGTTGAGTATGAGCTGAATTCGAGTGTGGTCGAATATAACTCTTTACTAATTTTAACGGGTCGATGTGAGGTAATTCAGGAAAGATCGAATGTGACTCGTAATTAAGTCGAACGAGGTCGAATGTAGGTTAATTTGAGCGAGGTCTAATGTGAGTTAATTTGAGCGAGCTCGAATATTATTCATAATTAATTCGAATGAGATCGAGTGTGAGTTGATTCGAGTGAGGTAGAATGTGAGTTAATTCAAGCGAGGTCGAATGTTACTCGTAATTAATTCGAACGAGGTCGAATGTGAGTTAATTCGAGTGAGCTCGAATGTTACTCGTAATTAATTTGAACGAGGTTGAATGTGAGATAATTCGAGCGAGGTCGAATATTACTCATAATTAATTCGAAAGAGGTCGAATGTGAGTTGGTTCGAGTGAGGTCGAAAGTGAGTTAATTCGAGCGAGGTCCAATGTTACTCGTAATTAATTCGAATGAGGTTGAATGTGAGTTCCTAGATTGGTGTAGTTCTTAAACTTGGTGGAGACATGAGAACATCATGTGTTTGCATACTGCTTGCATATATATACATTGGAGAAGTTTACATGTTTTTGTTTTTGGACTGGTATTCCAGTCCCATCCTATCTAGTCCCTTCATTGGTCGAACTGGAGAAGTGTTTGAGGGGTCGAGCGATGAATTTGTACTTAACTTCTAGGTGCCCTCTCCACCGCCTCGTTAAAAACCTCCCCGAGAAAACCCAATTGGGACAAACTCAAGTGAGGGAAAAAGAGTACTACTCGAAGAACGTCTTTCCTTAGTAATTGAAGTATTTGAGGTGGGCGACGTTCCAATTTTTTGGTAGTAATTTTCCTTCCATTGTTTCTAGTTGGAACGACCCTTTTCTTTCTGCCGCCGTAATTATGTATGAGCCGTCCCAATTGGTCCCCAGTTTTCCTTCCTGTGGATCCTTGCTTGCTTGTGTTTTGGCTTTGAGTACATAGTCCCCGACTTTGAGCGGTCTAACCATGGATTTTTTTATAGTACCGCTCCGCTTGTTGTTTTTGGGATATCATTCTTACCTAAGCCACGTCTCTCCGTTCTTCGGCTTCGTCAAGGTCTTGCCTTCTGCTTTCGTCGCTACTCGGCCCACTCTCATGTGAGTACCTTAGACTTGGTTCTCCGACCTCGACCGGTATCACTGCGTCAGTCCCATAGACTAATGAGTACAGTGTTTCTCCTGTGCTTGTCTTTGGAGTTGTGCGGTATGCCCATAGCACTTCCGACAGCAACTCCAGCCACAGTCCCTTGGTATTCTCGAGCTTCTTCTTCATGATATTCCGTATTGACTTGTTGGAGGATTCATCTTGTCCGTTACATGTGGGATGATATGGTGTGGAGAATATTCTTTTGATGTACCATTTTCGAAGAACTCGACGATCTTCTTTCCCGTGAATTGGGGTCCATTATCACAACTGATTTCTTTTGGGATACCGAAGCAGCATACAATGTTCCTCCATATAAAGGTGATCATTTCTTGGTCGCGTATTTGAGCGAACTCCCCTACTTTCACCCACTTAGAAAAATAGTCAGTTAAAACTAAAAGGAATTGTACGTTACCTCGTACTGTTGGGAGGGGGCTGACAATGTCCATTCCCCATTTGATGAAGGGCTACGGCGAGGTGACCGAGTGGAGATGTTCGCCCGCTTGGTGGATAATAGGGGTGTATCTTTGGCACGGTTTCATATTTTTTAACGAAGTCGGTGGTCTCCTTTTTCATTGTGGGCTAGTAGTATCCTGCTCGTATGAGGCATCTGACTAGGGCGCTGTTGCCGGTATGAGCTCCGCAGTGACCTTTGTGGACTTCTTCTAGGACACGACGTGTCTGGTTTGGTCCTAAGCATTTTGCTAGAGGTCCACCATACGTTCTTTTGTATAGGTCGTCGTTGATCACGCTATACCTGGCTGCTTGCATTTGAAGCTTTTTGGACTTTTTTTTGTCGTTTGGAAGCATGCCGTCCTACAGATATGTGACAATGCGATTGCACCAGTCCCAAGTTAGGTTTATAGTGCGTACCTCGATTTGATCGATCGACGAGTGAAAGAAAGTGACCATGTCTCCTTTTCTGGTTATGCTTTTAGTGGCTGCCGCCAATTTGGCGAGGTCGTCCGCTTCGATGTTCTGCGCTCGAGGTATTTGGTCGAGCTGGCATTTGTCAAACTCGGGTAACAGTTTGCAAATCTCGTCCTGGCATTTCTGCAACCTTTGTTCCTTGATTTGGAAAGTTCCTGTGACTTGATTGGCGACGAGTTGTGAGTTGCATCGTAGGACTACTCGTTGTGCTCCGCACTAAAGTTCCAATTTTAACCCTAAATCACGGCCTCATACTCGACCTGATTGTTAGTCATATCAAGTCACTGTATGGACTGGAGAATTACTTCGCCTATTGAGACCTCAAGCACGAGTCCCAGTCCAGATCCTAACGCGCAAGAGGCGCCATCGGTGTAAAGAATCCATAGGTCGTGCATTTTGGAGGAAGTACTAAGGGCTTCCTTTTCAACTTCGGGCATTATTTTTGAACTGAAGTCGGCGACAAAGTAGGCAAGCACTTGCGAATTTATCACTGTTCGTGGCTGATAGGTTATATCATGGTCGCTCAATTTTATGGCCCATTTAGCTAACCTACCCAACAACTCGGGTTTGTGCAGGATACTCCTTAGAGGAAAGGTCGTGACCAGTGAGATGGAGTGGCACTGGAAATAAGGTCTAAGCTTTTCGTGAAACTACGACCAAGGCCAGGGCTAGCTTCTCGAGGTGGGGATACCTCGTTTCAGTGTCGACCAAAGTTTTGATCATATAGTAGATTGGGGATTGTGTACCTTTATTTTCTCGGACCAGGATCGCACTTACCGTAACGTCGGATACGACCAGGTAGATGAGAAGACGTTCCTCAGGTTCCACATTGGCAAGCAGCGGGGGTGAGGATAAGTATGCTTTTAGTTCCTTCAAGGCATCGACGCACTCGGAGTTCCATTGGAGTCCATTATCTCTTTTGAGCACGTCAAATAATTTGTGGCACCTGTCAGAGGATCGTGAGATGAACCTCGATAGGGCGACTATACGGTCGGTCAACTTTTGCACATGCTTCTTGCTGGTCAAGTTCTTTGGTATTCCCTCTATAGCCTTTATTTGGTATGGGTTGACCTCGATACCTCATTGCGATACTAAGAAGTCGAGGAACTTTCTCGAGGTTACACCGAAGGCGCATTTCACGGGGTTTCAATTTCATGTCGTACCGTCAGAGTTTGTCGAAGGCTTCCCTCAAGTGGTCGATGTGATCTTCCTTTCTCTTCGACTTGACCAACATGTCATCTATGTATACTTCCATGGTTTTGCCGAGTTGATCTTTGAACATTTTGGTCACCAGCCTCTTATATGTCGCCCCTGTGTTTTCAACCCAAACGACATAGCCCTGTAGCAGTACGTCCCCTGGTAGGTGATGAAAGTGGTTTATTCCTGATCTTCTTCCTCCATGAGGATCTAGTTGTAACCTGAATAGGTGTCTAGGAAACTTATTAGCTCGTACTGGGCTGTTGCGTCGATGAGTTGGTCAATATGGGGAAGTGGTAATGAGTCTTTCGAGCATGCTTTATTTAGATCTGTGAATTCTACGCACATCCGCCATTTCCCGTTCTTCCTTTTTACCATGACCACAGTTGCAACCCATTGGGGATATTTTGACTCTCTGATAGAGCCGTTTTCAAGCAATTTTTCCACCTCTTCGCGGACAAAATCATTTATCGTGGCATTGAATTTTCTTCTAACTTTCCATACTGGGAGGTAGAATGGATCGACATTCAATTTATGTGTCTCTATCTCCTTTGGGATGTTTGGCATGGGAAAAAGCAAACAAGTCTGCATTGCTAGCTAAGAATTGATGAAATTACCTGGTTCTTGGAGTTTGTGGCCAATATAGGCCTTTTTGTTGTGGTCTTCTTTATCGAGTTGCATGGGGTCGAGGTCTTCCACAGTTGATCTTGTAGCCTCTACGATTTCGGGGTCCTTGATGACATCTTTCCCTTTGTCATTGCTTGACCTCAACCTCGTTAATTACTATGCCTCTTCGCCTTTGTTCCACAATTATTGGGTGTACGTGCAGTCTTGGGCAATGTGTAGCATTCTTGGGCCGTGCGTTGCTCACCATAAATGTTGAATACTCCCCATGGGGTAGGAAAATTGACGACTTGATTTAAGCTGGAGGGGATGGCCTCATGGCGTGTATCCAAGGTCGTCCTATGATGGCTTTTTATACGCCGTGTATTGATCCATAATGTGGAACGTAGTTTACAAAGTAACACCACCGGCCAGAATGGGTAACGTGATTTTTCCGGACGTTCGCTCAACTGCATTGTTAAAACTTGTTAGTATGATGCAACATCGCCCATCCTATCTTCGAGCCTCATTTGTGAGAGAACTCGAGGGTGGATAATGCACGCGCCACTTCCGTCGTTGACCATAATACGTTTCACATCAGTATATAAAATGCGTAAAGTAATAACAAGAGCGTCATAGTAAGGAAAGTTCAAGTTGTGGGTATTCGACTCGTCGAAGATGATACTCTCTTCGAGGTCGTCATACCGTTCATGAGTTATTGATCATTTCAGCTTATGGGTGGTTGTGAAATTCACGTTGTTGATCGATGCATTGTCGCCTCCTCCGATGATCATTTGGATGGTACGGGCTGGGGTGGGTGGCTTCGGTGAACCCTGATGTTGTTCGCGTCCTCAAGCAAAGTTTTCCCTTTCTCGGTCGCTCATCAGTTCTTTCAAATGCCCGTGGTGGAGCATGTTCACAACCTCTTGCCTTAATGCGATGCAATCTTTGGTCTTATGACCTCGTTCCTGGTGGAATTCGCAGAGGCCATTTGACTTTCTGGTGTTTGGGTCAGACTTCATCTTTTGCGACCATTTCACCTTTGGGCCGAGCTTCTCCAAGACATAGACTATTTATGAAGTAAAAACATAGAAATTGTGGGCAGATAGTAATGGAGGCATATCTCTTTCGTTTCAGTGAGTCCCTGTCTGTGGCCTGGATGGACCGTTTCCATGACGGGGGGATGGTATGATAATTGTTCTGACATATGGTTGGTGACTTTCACGGTTGGGGTGTGGGCCTGCATGGTCTCTTCTGTTATCATTTCTGCGGTCCTTCCTCGACTCCATTTGGACTGAGGTCAACTGTTGGGTTGGTCCGTTAAGGTCGTCCTCATCAGCTCTTACCTTGGCACGATAGGCGTTGTGTATCTCATCCCAAGTGGTTGGGGGTATTTCATGAGTCAGCTTAACAATTTTCTGGTCGCCCGCGAACCACTCTTGTTTAGCCCATTTTTGAAAGCTGCTACCGCCATCCCCTCCGATACATTTGGAAGAGTCATTCTCACACGGTTGAATCGGGCGAGGAAGTCTTTGAGTCCTTTACGGGGTGATTGTTTAATGGAGAACATGTTGTTTACCCTTGCCTCTGCTTTCTTATCCCCGACATGGGCAGTGAAGAACTTGTCGACCATCTCCTCGAATATTTCTATGGAATGCGCAGGTAACTGTGCGTACCAAGTCAGTGCTCCCCTAGTTAGGGTTTCACCAAACATTTTTAGCAATATGGATGACACTTGTTCTTTGGCGAGGTTGCTGCCTTTCACTGCAGTGACATAGTGGGTCACATGATCCTCAGGGTCCGTCGTACCGTCATATATTTTCAAGTATGGCAGTTTTGAAGGTTTTCGGTATGGCGTGTGGTGCGGCCTCATCACTGTATGGTTGCTCCACGAACCGGACGACGTCTCGTTTTGGTAAAAGCTTTGGGGCGCCCGGTATTTTGTCCACCCTTTCTTGGTGCTCTTTCATTTGGGTGCGAAGCATTTTGTTCTCGTTCTCCATCTCGTCCATCTTCCTCAAAATGGTTGTGAGGGTGTCATTACCTGCATCATTAATGTTGTGAGTGATACCTGTTACAAGAAGAGGGTTGTGCTGCTCATATGTCGTTGGTGTGACGCAAACTCTCGCATCTTCCCTTCTCGTCCTTTGTGCGGGTTGTCAAGTATACTAGTCAGCGTGCTCGTTAATCACGATTCTAATAGATTTTTCATTGCTGTTGGTGCCTCTTCTGTTGCAGATGTAGAGGCCCCTTTTCCATGTGAGGTTGTGACGTTGCCGTTAGGGAGGGGTGAACCACTCCGCCGGGGGGAAGCGTTTGGTGTCACGTTCTCCTCGTCTGTTCCAGTGACCTCATTGATGGTGTTTAGGAGGTTGGTAGTAAGATCGGCCACTACTTTCATTCTTTCATCTCCGTTACCTGCCATGTTAGACTACGCACACAGGTAAAGACAAGATTTTGTGTTGTGTTGGTTTTTTTTTTGCCAGATCTAGAATGAACTAAAACTTTGACTAGAAAATTCCCACAGACGGCACCAAATTGTCTGACCAAAAAATAATAATCCTTGGTTAAACTAATTAATAAGCTATTAAGACGGGTCAATCCTAGTTAGAGCTAATAACTCCAGATCTGAGATGGATAACACGAACAATAATATAGCTGAATGAAAACGTTGACAATAAATGCGATCAGATGTAATAGTATGTAAAATGATCAAGCATTAAATAACATTAAATGACAATAAATGTAAACAGAGGAGAAGATTCACCTAATATTGAAGAGGGTGAAAGATTCCTTCCTCTGACAATGATGAATGACACGAGTATTAGAAAATATTATACACTTTTTTGGATCTGATGGAAATGAAAATAAAATAATTCACGAAAAGGTTGAATCCCTGCTAAAAGTAGTTCTTTGTATTTTCTCTGAGAGCTTATCCTTTTACCAGTGTTCTTATCATATGGAATCTTACATGCCTTTTCCCTCTTCTTTCCTTACATTTGTATGAAATATTTCCAACAAACTCTAAAGTACAATCAGAGAGAATATTCAGCGGAATATTCCTTCTTAAGATACCAGTACAAAACTAGCCGTTATTTCTAGCTAAACTACTCGACCTCGATTGGTCGCTGGGCTGTTCGGTTCATGCAATTACTGGTTGACCACGCCACTCGTAATGATTTGCAAGTCGCTCTTCACGTCTTTTTCTGCACTACTCTATCCTCAATCTGATTTTGACCCGAGAATATTTAGTGAAATTTTGATTACAAGTCTTACGATGAACAAAGAATTCATATATTTTTATTGTGAAATAGTCCAATTATTGGTAATCACGACATTACGAATATGTTGGAGGAGGATATCAGCCCAAGAGCTGTGATTGACGGATAAATTTGACATATAACCAGAAAAAAGAAGAAGCTCTGTTTCTGACTATAAAACAAAATGTACGTACGGTAAGCTAAGCATTTTGATGCACATCTTCTTTTCTTTTTAGTATTTCCATTGAAACCTTTTTTGTTTTCTTTCTCTAAAAGTACTTGAGATAAGCCATTACTTTCCAACTATATATATAAATGAGCGTTCCAACGGATTAGTTTCATGAATAGTCATTCAATTTTATTTTATTATACCAAAATTCTTACTGTACATTAGTTTTTAGTAATGGAGAAGTCATCAACCTTTAGGAAATTATTCACAAAACATATTTCTCGTTAACGTGAGTCATACTAGTTGGCGTCGGATAGCACAAGGTGTTTCCATTGAAGAGGTGAAAGATATAAATGATATGGCAGTTAATTGTATTTCAAAACAAATTCGACGACGCATTGTGTCTTACCATCTAAACGGGCTTTCTTTTGTCAAAACAATCTAAATAGAATTTGCTTAAATTTTTACCTGAAAAAAAAAAAAAACTTAACTCCTAAGTAATTAAAGTTGAAATTAATATGGTGTTATTACTGAGATATAGACAGAAATATTAAACAATTAAGTCGGCATTCTTATTGGCACTTAACTTGAACATGATACTATGTTTATCACTATCACACGAAAAGAATACGGT
Organism: Nicotiana undulata; assembly: GCA_005239495.1. Lineage (NCBI taxonomy): Eukaryota > Viridiplantae > Streptophyta > Magnoliopsida > Solanales > Solanaceae > Nicotiana > Nicotiana undulata. The sequence continues at coordinate 91,143 of ML300526.1, forward strand.
CAGCTGTGAAGGAGCTAATGTGGAGTAAGCAACGAACCTGATTAATTTATATAGACATCATATTGGCAAATTAAATAATAAATTTTAGTAAAAGATACTATATATTATGTTGTGCAAAAACTAGGTGCGAAATTTCTGTGTAAAAACTAACATGTTCATTGCAAGCAGGTATTAAATTAGATTATCATATACTATGATTAAGTATTGGAACCAGGTATTAAATTATCATATTGCAACGACCAGTGAACCAGGTAGTTTAGGTCAAAATACACCAGAATAGTATAAATATAGTAGCAATCAGCAGGGTTACACGAGGAAGTTTGTATGAGAATACAGCTTGACGTACAGGGAAAATCAACAAGAAACACAGAGAGAGCAAATTAAATATATGTGATAACTGACTCTTCTTATCACTGGTTTCGTTATATGTATAAGCAATAATCAAACTAAAACCTTGGTCAAATAATAGTAATAAAACAAGCTGATTCTCGTCCTTGGGAACACGCTTTCAAGGGTTTTGATTTTGGGTATAGATATAGTCAAGATGAGCAGCCAAAGTCCTCCTTTCTAAACATTCTTCTTCCTTGCAGTTCTCTTCCTTACCAACTTGTTTTGGTTCCACAACGTCCTGAGAATTAAGATATTTCAAAAAGAAATGATAAATCATATTAATCAGTATAACATGTTTAACAATAATGTCATCACTATTGAATTAACATAATATAATTGATTAAAAATGTTCCCTTTGATAACTTAAGCTGTTGATAGCTAGTTTGAGCTTTACCTGGTTTTGAATATTATTGTTGAGGGTGGCCTCATGAAAAGTTGGGTCAGGGCGAGCAGCATAGGAGAGGGTAAAAGAGAGGATAAGGATGATGAAGAAAAAGCTGGCAGATGCTTTAGACATGGTTGTTATTTGACTCTTAAGGAATAAGATGCAGGGAAATATATGCTATATTTAGCTCTGTGACTCTGTGTTGTGTTGGTGGCTTGAATTTATAATGAAAGGGAGAGAATGCCAATCCCAAAGTTCGAGTGTGAACTAGGGTGAGTGACAGGGCGACTTTTAGCACATATTGATGTCAGGGAGAATGAGGAAGTTTTATCTTAATTAAATTAACTAGTATGTATATATGTAATTCCAAGCTTTTCAGAAATAAACAAATGACCGGAATAATATATTGGACGGAAAGTTGAGGATGAAGTAGTAGGACAAGAATCCTCAAAAGGGCAGTAACCAGAGGCGGGATTAGGATTTAAAGTTTGTGAGTTAGATATTTTACTTCGTTTATGTTACTGAGTTTTTAAATTAACAAGTTATACACATTCAAAGACTTTTTAAGATAAATACATGATTTGGACCAAAGTTACTGAGTTTAACTGATCAACCCAAGCCATATGCCAGCTCTGCCCTGTAACTAAGTCTGACCACAGGAATTTAATGAAAGAGAAATGTACCGGTAGATATTCCTTTGTTTAATAGTCGTGTTCCGATTGCAAGTAGCACTGTTAATTAAAAATAGCACTGTCTTGCTGACTGTTTATGTTTGAGCAAGATTGGGCTAACATTCCTTTTGGGTCCGTTTAGAAGCGAATTGTTGTTTTTCTTTCAAAATATTCTCCCTGTTCAAATTATCTGCTGTGTTTTTGTTTTACACGTTCCTTAACTAAAAAAATATTAATGAGAAGGCGTTTTGATTATTTCACCCTTATTTACGTCATAAAATATAATTTTCCTATTTATGTGCTATCTTCATTTTCAAGAAAAATATCATATTAAGGGTAAAATGAAAAAGAAAATTATTAATTTAATTAGTCTTGAACTTCTAATATGATAAATAATTTTAAATAATTATTTTTAGAAATCACGACAGATAATTTGAGATGGAGGGAGTAGGTAGGTAATGAAGAGGAATAGGGAAATCCAAAAGTGAGATGCAAGTTTGAGTATTCGATATGCATTTCTACTTTTGTCAAGCAACGCATAGTACCTTATAATAATCGGAGCCATGAAGCTTCTAGCTTGTCGGACTACTTTTCTTACCTTAGCCTGTGGGTTTAGCACTTTCCAAAACAGGAAAGCATATATTACTCCACATTCTAGTAACAACCAGGAATGTGTTAACGGTTTTCTTCATGGAGTATCACAGTCTTCTTCTTATCTGTTCTAATTTTTCTGGCAATAGGGAAATAAGTAATTGAGTTTAGTGTTCCTGTTATGATTAATATTTATGGTGCCGTTTGTCGTACGTAGTCTTATGGGATATCTGGAAGATAGTGAAATGTGAGAACATGGAAATTATTTATCAAACTTAATTGCAAGAACTTGCTGTGGCTCAGAGAGCTTTGAAAACGCCAAGTAGATTGCAGAATCGTATTACAAGTTGACAATTTTGTTTCACATATTTAATGATGAGCAACATAACTCTTTATATATTTATTTTGATAGCCCAATTTCCTTATCTGTCTTTACATTATGATATGGTACTTGTTATTTCAAAATAACAGTGATGATCAATTGGCTTACCATCTCAAGGAGTTTTTCTTTTAATAAAACAATCCAAAAAGACCAAACACACATTAATTAATATCCTGGAAAAAGAAACCCATCAAATGATGTTGAACATAGTGTGGTAGCTTTAAGATTTACTATTTACTCAAGTTGTCTCATTTTATGTGAATTTATTTGACTGCATATATATGAAACTTCAAAAAGAAAAAGAGAAATTTTTTTGAACTTGTAATACTAAATAAGTCATTACATTTCCATGGTTATATATAAAACTATATCACTAATAAGCAATTAGTTATGAAACATAATTAAAAAGATGTTATTTTTCCGGAATATCATAATTAAAAAGAAAAATGTATAACATCAAATGAAAGTGCGGGGAAATTTAACCAATTTTCACGCTGCGATCACAAAGGTTGTGATGGGCTGTATTCTGTTTTGATGATCTAACAAACTTTTACATGAAGAACTAGATAAAAGACCTGATATGTAGACAGCACAACCAGTCAGCTTTAACTCAAGGAATTCTGGACAATGTACTGTTAAACGTATAAGGACCAGTTGAAGGACCTGATCCCTTGACAGACTCACAGAAGAAAGTACAGGTCAACTCTACAACTGTAAAAAGCTGTGGCAGAAAAGTGACTGCCTGCAATTGTACACACTACAGTGCAGTAACAGTGCAACAGTCACTTTCCATTGGTGGTGTAGTGTACTTTCAAGATATGGGACATTCTTCTTGGAATGTGCCAAGGTCCTTAATATCTTGTTTAAAGAAAAACAACATACTCACTTGAGCATTTACTAAGAACATTCTCTCAAGCATTGAAGTGGTCTCTAGCATTTGAAGACTCAAGTGTTTCAAGAGCAAGAAGACAACTCCACTAAGACAGACCAGTTTCATATTGTGTTGTTAGAGTCTTTAGTTGAGTTGTAATCTTGCATTTTGTCCTTCATTGTATCCTACTTGCTTCTGTAGAAGCACCGTATTAGGAATCTCTCAACCTTAAACCATCCGTGTTTGTGTTGTGACTAGGGTTAGTCATAAGTTAAAGTCTTTGTAACTAGATAGTGACAAAGTGGCTTGTAATAGTGATTACAAGTTAGTGTGTTGAAGTCTTTGTAAGAAGTACATTACAAAGTGGCTTGTAATAGTTTAGATTACAAGTTAGTGAAGTTGAAATCCTACAAGTGTAGGTCGTAGTTTTTGTCCCCTTGAGTGCGATTTTTCCACGTAAAAATCCTTGTCTATTTACTTGCTTTTCAAGTGTACTTCTCTGTGGGAACTAGTAGAGGACCTGGTATCTCTACTGTTTTGTGGACTCATAGAAACTATCAATTGGTATCAAAGCAGACTCTTTCTAAACGATTAACACCTAGAAAGAATCTGTAATGGCTGCTCCACCAAACTTCGAAGAAGGACAATCAACATATTGACCTCCTAGATTCAACGGTCAGTACTATGGGTGGTGGAAGACCCGTATGCATGACTTAATAATGGATGAAGATTATGAGTTATGGGACATCATCTATGATGGTCCTCATGTTCCTATGCACAAGGTTGGAGAGGCTGGTCTGCTGGTGCCGAAAACCAGGAAGGACTACAAAGATGCTGACAGAAAAGCAGTGGAAAAGAATTTTCGTGCAAAGAAAATTCTAGTGTGTGGTATAGGACCTGATGAGTACAACAGGATCTCTACATGTCAATCAGCCAAAGAGATTTGGGAAGCCTTGCAGACAACTCATGAAGGAACGACACAAGTGAAGTAGTCCAAAATCGATATGCTCACTACTGAGTACGAGCTGTTTAGGATAAAGGATGATGAATCCATACAGGATATGCATACTAGATTCACCTCCATTATCAATGAGCTTCACTCTCTAGGAAAAGTCATTCCTAGGAACAAGCTAGTGCGAAAATCTTGAGTGTTCTGCCTAGCTCCTGGGAAAGCAAAGTCAATGTTATCACTGAAGCAAAGGATTTGCAGGCTTTAACAATGGATGAGTTGATAGGAAACTTGAAAACATATGAGATGAAAAGGAAAAATGACAGTGAAAGAAGAGAACCCAAGAAGGAGAAGAACCTGGTTCTTCAAGAGGAAAAGCTTGAGTCAAGCGAAGAGGACAATGACATGACTTATCTCACCAAGATATTTCAAAAGATGGTTCGAAGGAACGAGGGAATACCAAGGAGAGGCAGCTCAAGCAAGCCTAGAAACTATGACTTATGTCATAAATGTGGTAAGCCCGGACATTTCATAAAATATTGCCCACTCCTGAAGCAAGACACCTACAAGTACAACACTGACAAAGCTGTGAAGAGGAACCAGGTCCCTGGAAAAAGATTCAGCAGAAAAAACGCAGCTGACAACATTGTGAAGCAGGCTCTTGCTGCTTGGGGAGATTCATCAAGCGAATCAGAAGAGGAACCTGAAGTAGAAAATAGCTCTATGATGGCAGTTTAGAACAAGGCTAAGGAGTATGACTCATTGTTTGCTCTTATGGCTCAACCTGATGAAGAAGAAGAAGAAGAAGAAGAAGAAGATGACACAGATGAGGTAAACTTCAGGGATGTTAAGAGAAATCTAAAGTCCTATTCCCCTAAAATATTAATGTAATTGTCAAATGTTCTCATTGATACTTATTATAGCTTATTTGAAGATAAGGATTCATTGATCATAGAACTAGGAGAAGCAGAACAAACTAGAGATGATCTAGTTGTGTGTGTGGTTGACTTGAAAGAAACTATAGGTAACCTTGAAAGAGAGAAAGTGTCTCTAATGTGTAAAATCAACAGTGTTGAAAATGAGAGAGATGACCTAATGGTGGTGGTTGTGGACCTTAAGGATGCCATAAAAAATCTTGAAAAAGAAAAAGAAGTGATAGAAGAAAAAACAAGAAAGGTAGAAAATGAGAGAGATGATCTAACTGTAGTGGTGGTAGATCTGAAAGAAACAGTGGAGAATCTAAGCAATGAAAAGGTTAGCCTAAGTGTGAGGATTGATGATGTTGAGCAGGAAAGAGATGACCTTCTTGTAGTAATCACAGACTTAGAGGAAACCATTCAGGGACTTAGATTAGAACCTGGTTCCTTGAGTGTGGATAAAGGAAAGGAAATAGCCAGTGAAAAATATATCAAGCTTGAAAAAGAACTGAATGAGGCCAAAATGAGTCTGTGCAGTGAGGTTGAGAAAAATAGGGAGTTGCAAGCTGAAGTAAGCAAAATAAAATCTGATCTTAAAAAATCACTAAACTGGACCTGGTCCACAGATGTTGTCACAGTTCCAAACAATTGGCTTTGTACCCATTGTGGGAACAACGAGCACTTCAAGGAAAGCTGCCCAACCAGGGATCAATCAGTCCAGAAAAACAAGATGTTTTCAGGCAAGAGGAATACAAAGCAGAGACCAGGTCCCAACAAGAAATATCAATTCATGCCGGCATGGACTAGAATAGTTCTTATTCATCCCTTTCCCAACTACAAGGGACCCAAAATTATTTGGGTTCCTAAATCTAACCATTGATATAATTGTGCAGGGATCAGTGAGAGGAACTAGACTACAATGGATCATGGACAACGGATGCTCAAAGCACATGATTGGAAATACTATGGATTTTCTCTCATTGAAAGCCCTGCAGGGAGGGGATGTATCCTTTGGCAATGGAAAGAAAGGATACATCCTTGGTGTTGGAAGAGTTGGAAAGTCTCTGAGCACTCAATTGAAAATGTGTACTATGTGGATGGCTTGAAGTACCGCTTATTGAGTGTCTTTCAAATTTGTGATAAAGGAAACAAAGTAGAGTTCTTGTCCAAAGTGTGTACTGTTACTAGCCTAGTAACTGGAGAAGTGGTGTTGATAGCTAAGAGACACAAAAACATCTATGTTGCTGATTTTGAATCATTGGAAGTCGGTGAAGTGAACTGTTTGAAAGCAGTTGATGATGATGTAGAGCTTTGGCATAGAAGGTTGGGTCATGCCAGCTTTTCCCTCCTGAAACAGGTTATAAAGAAGGACTTGGTTCGTGGTATGCCAAACTCCAAGTTCAAAGAGAACAAAGTTTGTGATGCGTGTGCCAAAGGAAAACATGTGAAATCATCTTTTAAGCCTAAGAAATATGTTAGCACATCCAGACCTCTTGAACTACTTCACATGGATTTGTGTGGGCCCATGAGAATTCCAAGCAGAGGTGGAAAGAAGTACATTTTGTGATTATGGATTACTACTCAAGATTCACTTGGACATTATTTCTTAGAACAAAAGATGAGACGTTTGAAGTATTTGTGGCTTTTGTAAAGAAAATCCAAGTAAAGATGGACTTAAAGGTAGCTTGCATCAGATCCGACCATGGAACTGAATTTGATAATGCAAAATTTGATGCGTTTTGCACTAAAAATGGAATCAAACACAACTTCTCAGCACCTAGGACTCCTAAAAAAAATGGAGTAGTGGAAAGGAAGAACAGAACCCTGGAAGATAGGGCTCGAACAATGCTCATTGATAGTAGGATTGCAAAGAACTTCTAGGCTGAAGCAATCAATACTGCCTGCTACTTAGTGAATAGGTACATGATCAAATCCTTCCTGAACAAGACCCCTTATGAACTGCTCAATGGAAGGAAGCCGAAAATAACCCACTGAGAGGCTTTGGTTGCAAGTGTTATGTTCTAAACAATGGGAATGATCAACTAGGAAAGTCCGATGCCAAGAGTGATGAAGGAATCTTTTTGGGATATTCCTCTCAAAGCAAAGCATACAAAGTGTACAACAAAATAATCCAATGTGTAGAAGAGAGTGTTCATGTGATCTTTAATGAAACTCCCTCCTCAAATAGGGACGAAAATGGTGATGATCAAGACAATGAACCACTCCTGGTTCCTGGAGAGATTTTTGATGTCTCAAATAACAAGGCTGACATGATGAGTCAAGCCAAGGAAATGAATGAAGTCAATGTAACCTCTTCCTCTGGTTCACATGAGGAACCTGGTACCCCAATCTCTCCCACAGAAGCTGCAGAAAGAGTTGGAGATGCTGTGAAAAGGAACCCCTCAGGTAGTAGAACAAGAAGCGCAGGAAAACCTCTCTAATCTACCAAGTTCTTCCTCATATCAAATTCAACTCCCAAATTGGAAACATAAAAGCTCTCATCCTCTTGATAACATAATCACTCCTCTTGATTCTGGAGTTCAAACCAGATCAGAAACCAGAAATTCCCTAGCCATCTCAGCCTTTTAATCCCAAATAGAACCCAAAAATATCAAAGAGGCTCTGAAGGATGCAGATTGGATCATTGCGATGTAGGAGGAGCTTCATCAGTTTGAAAGAAACAAAGTATGGCATCTGGTACCTCGACCTTCAAATAGAACCATCATAGGAACCAGGTGGGAATTCAGGAACAAGCTGGATGAGAATGAGAAAACTACCATAAATAAAGCAAGGCTTGTAGTTCAGGGTTACAATCAAGAGGAAGGAATTGATTATGATGAAACTTTTGCTCCTGTTTCTCGTATGGAAGCCATTCGGTTTCTCATTGCTTTTGCATCTCATATGGAATTCACTTTATTTCAAATGGATGTGAAAAGTGTATTCCTGAATGGATATCTCAAGGAAGAAGTATATGTCAAGCAACCCCATGGGTTTGAAAGTCATGCTTACCCAGAGTATGTTTTCAAATTGGACAAAGCCCCTAGAGCTTGGTATGAAAGGCTATCCAAGTTTCTACTAGATAATGGATTCACTCGAGGAAATATTGACAACACACTATTTCTGAAGAAACGAGGAAGTAACCTGCTTATCGTCCAGGTGTATGTGGATGACATTATTTTCGGGGCTACAATAGATTCACTGTGTAAGGAATATGCAATGCTTATGGGTAGTGAGTTTGAGATGAGCATGATGGGGGAACTGAACTTCTTCTTGGGTCTTCAAGTGAAACAATCCACAAAAGGAACATGCATTGGTCGGCAAAAATACATCAAGGAGCTGCTCAAGAGGTTTGACATGGAAGACTCAAAGGTGATTGATACACAAATTGCAGTGGCTACCAAACTTGACATGGATGAATCTGGCTCTCATGTAAACCAAACATGTACAGCGGAATCATTGTCTCTCTACTCTATCTCACTACAAGCAGACCATACATTGTGTTCAGTGTGGGATTATGTGCAAGGTTTCAATCCAATCCCAAGGAGTCTCATCTAAAGGCTGCTAAAAGGATCCTACGCTATCTCAAGGGCAACAGGACCTGGTCCTATACTATCCCTCAGGTGACAATTTCAATCTTGTTGGTTATGCTGACGCTAATTATGCAGGTTATCTGGTGGACAGGAAGAGTACTTCAGGGATGGCTCATTTTCTTGGATCTTGCCTAATCTCTTGGGATACAAGGAAGCAGAACTCAGTGGCCTTGTCCACAACTGAAGCAGAATATGTTGCAGCTGCATCTTGTTGTGCTCAGATGTTGTGGATTAAACAAAAACTGGAGGATTTTGGAGTATATATTGACACCACACCACTTCTATGTGATAACACCAGTGCACTCAACATGGAAAAGAACCCAGTTCAACACAAGAGAACTAAGCACATTGATGTGAGACATCACTTCCTCAGAGACAATGTTGAAAAGGGGCACATCTGTATGAGGTTCTGCTACACTGAAGATCAGATTGCAGATATCTTCACCAAGGCACTGGGCAGGGAACATTTTGAGAAAACAGAATGGCACTAGGGTTGCTGAGATCTAATTAGGGACCCGGTTCCCCTTCTTGGCAATGAATGTCATACTCAGGTACAAATAGCTAAAGTGTTTTCTGATAAAGTCTAACTCACATCAATACCGTTGCAGGTAGACACGCATGATGACTACATAATTTAAGGGAGTGGCATTAGAGAACAAAAAGAGACTGAGCAATCTTTTTACAAGAAAATAAAACAGGTACGGGACCTGGTCCCTGTACCCCAGGTTAGTAGTTATGTGTGTTCTCTCCCTTTTTCAAAAAGCAACTGCATTAATTACTACTGCCACATGGTCTGCCTTTACAGAAAACACGTCTATCACGTCTATCACCTCAACCTTTCAACTCCTCCTGCACGTTTCTCTTGTCCCAAAACTGCCTACCGCCACTTGCATCCGTTTCTCTTCCCCCTCATTACTCCACTTTCCTATAAAGCTTCTTCATCTCTAATCTATCAGCACACACACCCTCACTTACTCTCCTTTTGCTCGAAAAAGACACTCTCTCTCTGAAGCTTTTCTCTAGCTGTCAACAATGGCATCCTCAAACGAACCCTCTCCCTCTCTCACCACTGACCTCAACACTGTCTTAGTGGAGGGTCAGACATCCCCCCCCAAGAGGTCGTCATCTCAACTCCTACTTCCTCTTCACCCCAACCTGTCTCAAAAACACCCAAGGGACCTCCAGTCCCAGAAGCCCCCCTTGCTTCTCCCCCTTCATCTGAATCACCACAGAAAACCTTAGATGTTGAAACAACCATTGTACCTCCCTCCTCATCTGTACCACCAACATAGCCCTTAACCAATTAAGCTTCTCAAGTCTCTGACACTTCAAAGGACGACCCAAGCTGGTACATCAATTCCTCATTTCTCAATTCATCGACTCCCATGGAGTCTCTAGAAAAAGAGGCGGACAAAAAATATAATGGCCATTGCCTCTGCGAATCCTCCCTTCTGAAGGTGCTTCTTCCCTTCCTAAACCTCAGGGAGAAGCGTCATCCTTATTAGAGGATGAGGGAACCATGGTCCTTTTTGAGTCTCCTCGACATGAATCTGTGACTGACAAACCCAGTGAGGAACCTGGTTCTCCTCTTCCCAAATCCCCTCAAGAACAAATCTTCTATACTCCTCCTCTTGAGTCCATCCCTCCACTTACTAAGCCCATGAATGAAAATGGTGAGGATGACATGGTTCTGAGTGCTCGTTTCAAACTCTGTCAGAATGTGAGTACTCCAGAAACCTCTATGAAGCGTCCATCCACCAGGTTGCAGAATAAAGAGGCTATTGATTTGGCTCTTGAAGAAGAGGTTGATGAATGATGGTCAGGTGGTGGTGGATAAAGCTATTCCAGTTGTTGAAATAGATGAGGAAACTGTCGAGGAACCTAGTTCCTTAGTAGGGAGGAAGAAGTCTGTATCTAGTAAATGAGAGAAGAAAAAGACTATGTCACCACCAAAAAGTGATGAGAAGTATAAGAAAAAGGAAGTTGGAGAAGCAAGTGAAAAGAAAACAGTGTTTGCAACTAGTGCAAAAGGGAAGTCTGTGAAGGTGACGGGTAAATGGAAAAGGGAGATAGAACCTGTGGGAGGACCTGGTTCTATGAAAACTATACCCAGTAACAGTGGGAAGTGGAAAGAGAATGATCGCAATCAATGAGTACTGTGGGGTCGCACTTTTGATTCAGAGATTCTTGAAATGGCTGGCATGAGTCAACTCATGGATATGGTTGAATTCCAAAAGTGGGAACATTTGTTCAACGTGAGTGGACCCAAGGTATACGAGGATGCTGTGCAGGAGTTTTATGCAACCCTCTTTACTCCTGCTGAGAATCATGTTTGTGTGCTGGTGGAGGGTGTGGATATTGTGTTTGCTGATGTTATTTTGGGGGAGATTCTGAATGTTCCATCAACAGGGATGTCATCAGTGGATCCATCAGGGAATGCTTGTGAGGGAGATTTTAGGCGAGCCATTGTTAATCCAGGGACGATCCAGCAGGGGGGAACGAGTTCACAAGAAGTCCATGCTACCTCTTTATCAGCTGATCTTCGAGCTGGTAAACAAGGTCCTTCTTCCCCGTGCTGAGAGGCGTTCCATTGCTTCTAGAGCTGATCTGATTTTAATGGAAGCTTTTGACCAGTTTAAGCCAGTCAATCTACCTGCTATGATGATTCATCATATGGAAAAGTTTGTCAATGTCAAGGATGGAAATCATGGGCTCCCCTACGGTTTTCTACTTACCCGGGTCTTTGAATATTTCAAGGTACCAGTCAAGAATCCCCGGGTAGAGACCCGCAAGCAATGTTTTTCAAAGACAACCCTTGAAGAATATGAGTGCTTTGAAAAGGATGGGGGAAGCACTTCTACCATCTTTCAGCTAATCAATGCTCTGAATGCTGCAAATGATGTGATTCAGCGATTGAAGGCTCAGATTGCCATTCTAGAGGTTAAGGCAAGTCAAGTTGGTGAGGGACCTGGTTCTAGTAGCTCCTCAAATGAAAAAGTTCCCCGCTTGACTAAGGAGAACGTTGAGCTGAAGCAACAGGTTGAGAACCTGAAGGAAAAACTTCTCGAGGAACAGTCCTCTGCCAATGCTCGCATGGACCTCGTCCTTCGAACTCTCACTGCCTCCTCCTCCAAGCCTTCTTCCTCTAGAGATCCCTAGGCTCTGTCTTCCCTAGTCTCTCTTACTATGATGTGGTTACCAGTATTTGTGTTTTTTTTGTTTCTTTTTGTGATTGGAATTTGACAACACCTGGTTGCTCCTGTAGAAAAATCCAAATGAAGTTCCTTGCTCTTCCAAGCAAAGACTTCTTTATGTTTTAAAGCTTTTCATCGATGCAATCAGTTTTTTTATGTTCTCATTAATGCTTTTCTCCCTTGTTATTCTGTTTTTCTATCATGTTGTGTGCACATAAGGGCCCTGAGTTAACTTTATTGAACTTCTTTATGCTTTCTGCCTGGTTATGCCTTTTTATGATGCCAAAAGGGGGAAGTTTTGGGGATAATTGGGAAAATTTTGAAAAATGATGGCAGGGATTAAGGGGGAAGCACATAGACATGTGGAACTCTTTTAGAACCTGGTCGCTCATCTGTTATGTATCTGCTGATGTTAGTATATATAACTGCTCCCCAACCATAAAAGTTTGTCATCATAAAAAAGGGGGAAATTGATGGGTTGTATTATGTTTTGATGATCTAACAAACTTTTACATGAAGAACCAGATAAAGGACCTGATATGTAGACAACACAACCAGTTAGCTTTAACTCAAGAAATTCTGGACAGTGTATTGTTAAACGTATAAGGACCAGTTGAAGGACCCGATCCCTTGACAGACTCACAGAAGAAAGTACAGGTCAACTCTACAGCTGTAAAAAGTTGTGGCAGAAAAGTGACTGCCTGCACGCTACAGTGCAGTAACAGTGCAACAGTCACTTCCCATTGGTGGTGTAGTGTACTTTCAAGATATGGGACATCCTTCTTGGAATGTGCCAAGGCCCTTAATATCTTGTTTGAAGAAAAACAACATACTCACTTGAGCATTTACTAAGAACATTCTCTCAAGCATTGAAGTGGTCTCTAGCATTTGAAGACTCAAGTGTTTCAAGAGCAAGAAGACAACTCAATTAAGACGGACCAGTTTCATATTGTGTTGTTAGAGTCTTTAGTTGAGTTGTAATCTTGCATTTTGTCCTTCATTGTATCCTACTTGCTTTTGTAGAAGCACCGTATTAGGAATCTCTCAACCTTAAACCATCCGTGTTTGTGTTGTGACTAGGGTTAGTCATAAGTTAAAGTCTTTGTAACTAGATAGTGACAAAGTGGCTTGTAATAGTTTAGATTACAAGTTAGTGAAGTTGAAATCCTACAAGTGTAGGTCGTGGTTTTTGTCCCCTTGAGTGAGATTTTTCTACGTAAAAATCCCTTGTCCATTTACTTGATTTTCAAGTATACTTATCTGTGAGAACTAGTAGAGGACCTGGTATCTCTACTGTTTGGTGGACTCATAAAAACTATCAGGCTGCATTAACGCGGACAAAGCAACGTGTTTAATTAATTTTAGATAGACCATTATTATAATAATCACAGGATCCCAATACCTTTAACTGGCAGTACAACTTGGTGGAAGAAGTTGTAAATATTCAAACAAAATACGCTAATTGAACTGAAGATGATATCAACGAGCAAAAGGCGATTAACTAACTAAATCGATTTGGAGGAAAGGAATATTGAGAACAACTTGTTTACCAAAGTTGACCATACGCGGAAGGCCATCTAATAGTCATATTCATACTTATAGAAATGACATTACTGAAAGCAAAGTGAAAAGAATGTTTGAAGTTAAAAAAGGCAAATCTTCCACCAGTCAAAAGCTACCCTAAAACGCTTTCGGCTGCTAATTAAAGCACAAATGCCTCTGCAAACTGCCTCATCCGATCCCTTTTGTTTACATTTTTCTTGGTTAAACAAACGATTGTTCTTATGCTGCATGCCAAAGAAAAAGGAATTTGAAAACAAAAGGATTTTACCAAGATCTTCTAAGATTGTGATTCAACGTTTCCTGACAAACTATTGTATCCAAGAATCCAAGTGAAGGATGGATAATTGACCAAGTCCATTGCTGATTTTTGCATTGATTGAAGTGTGTTTCTATTATTTACTTAGTTGTACACTTAATGCTTATGATAATACATGCAGTTTAATTTAATGATGGCTAAATGATAAAAGTGCTCATATTTAACACAAGCATTCATTGATTCGGTTTAAATACCGATTGCAGGTAAAATTTTAATATATGTATAGATTGCGTATTGTGAAATTTGAACATTTTAGACTGTGAATTCCAATTCTGCTGACCTTTTGGGATTTTTGAAAATTTTCCAATTCTGCTGCCGCTAGGATCTATATAGGTCGGGTTGATTCAGATTTTTCAATTATCAAACCAAATCAATGGTGTCTTATTTTTAAATTTATAAACCAAACCAAACCAACAAAGTCGGACTTTTAAGTCTAGGGGTATTTCGGATTTCCGATTTTTTTCCGGTAAAGTTTTCATAGCATAAAATATGTAACTTTTGCTCTAAATAGCTCTTAAGTCCTAGTAAAATACAACTATATAATGTGTTTTCCAAGAAACTAACACAATAATATGAGATAAGTTATAGCATTATGCTAAAATATTCAATAACAAAGATAAATAATAAAATTACATAAAGCAAATATTTATAATTAATAAGTCATAATAAAAATTAACATAATCTAAAAATACTATATAAGTCATGCTAAAATAAGTATGGCTTATATTTTTGTACACCCCTAGATGCGGCCTTATGACTAATGTACTCTCTCTATTACCATGATTTAGAACACATTGAGGTTACTCCCAGATCGTAGTTTAGTAGTTTGGTCGGATGAGTTGTATCATGTATGGTTAGCCAATTCATTCATATTAAGCAACTAAGAATGTGTACAAAAAACTTCATATCTTTTATTTTGGATTAATAGAGAAATTCCAATTATGTTCTGAACACGATTCCATTGCCTCCTAACGGTCAAACCAGATATTGGTATAGGAAAAGTGATTGTTTCTTTCTCATAATCATTTGATGTTTGACAATCAACTATATTCCTTCTTTCAGAACAATTTGTCGTAAAGCTTCTTTCTTTTTGTTCTTCTACCTTTTCTTTTCTGAAATTCTGCAGCTAGATCAATTATAAATAATTGTTATGGCTATTGGTCTTGCATCAATTAATGTGCAATTGACATTTGGTGCCTATATATATTCAAAGTGAGCCCAGCGAATGAATGAAAGGTTCAAACTAGAAGAACTAAAGAGGTGGATTGCTTAAGTGCTAACATCAGCGTTTTGTATCATAGACCTTTGTGCAACTTGTCATCATGAAAGCCACTAAAATGTTTGCATTGTGGAATAAATTTGCCCCTCATACCACGAATTGGACTGCACATGTAAAAATGTGATCTTTATAATTTTGTGGCTGGTAAGGTAAAAGCTAAAAAAACTAATGTTGATTAGCTGGGTTTTTCTCAAATGATGAGCCACACTTGCACTGAGACATATCTCTTTTTGTGGAAATTCGTCAGAAACTTCTAGATATTTTGAGAGATGAAAATATGTATTTTGTTATTTCTCTTAACTGTCAACTATATATATATATATATATATATATATATATATATATATATATATACACACTGTACAACCGACCTAACTAACTTAGAACATATACAAATTTACTATTGGTGGAGTACAACTATATTGGACGGTTAAGATTAAGTGAGACCAACGTCTCTGATGCTGCCGCATGCTAAGTCTTGTGTGCCAGTTATCAGCTACTCACTTTGTCTTGTGACCAACTCATTTGTGCAAAAGTCCCATATGAGAGATTGAGAGAAAACCCTAGCCGTCAACCTGGGTCTGTAGGAAAATTGATATCGTGGTCGGCAACATTAGAAGCTTCATCATCAACACCCAACTTCAAGGTGGAGGGTGAATATTGAACTCCAGCTTGCCTAACAAAGAGCGGTGAAGTGGACCAGAGAGGGGTTTGGTGAATATGTCGGTGAGATGTGAGTGTGACGAAACAAAAGTAAAAGAATTCAGACCATCCTAAAATTGTTGATGCACAAAGTGACAATCAAGCTCCACATGCTTCGTTCGTTCATGAAAGACGATATTTTCGGCGAAATGAATCGCTGCCTGACTATCAGGGTGAAGAGGAACAAGCAAGGTCGACGGAATAGAAAGGTCATTAAGTAGACGAACAAGCCATGTGAGCTCAGCTACCACTATGCGCATGGATCTGTATTCGGCTTCGACTGAGGAAAGAGATACAGTCGGATGCTTCTTGGATTTCCAAGAAATAGGGCAACCACCAAGGCCGATGAAGAACCCACTGATAGAACGACGAGAGTCTAGGAACGATCCCCAATCAGAGTCGCAAAAAGCAAACAAATCAAATGATGGAGCAGCAGACATAAAAAGGCTCATGCCCAGGTTAAGGAGCAAATATCGGAGACAATGCATAGCAGCAGAGAAATGAGAGTCACGCGGATCCTGCATGAATTGACTTAAGTGTTGGATGACAAAACTCAAATTTGGACATGTATGGGTAAGAAAATTCAATTTTCTCAAAAGACGACGATACACAATAGGGTCAGAAAGCAGAGTACCATCATCAGCATACAACTTAACAGAAGGATCCATAGGAGAATAAGCAGTGGTTAGACCAAGGCAGTCAAACTCAGAAAGCAAGTCAAGAGCAAAATTGCGCTGGCTTAAGATGATCCAAGAAGACTCACGAATGACTTTTATCCCCAGAAAATAAAATAAGTGGCCCAGGTCTTTAATTTTAAATTCAACATATGAGAATGATTTTAATCATCCAATTCCGCCACATTGTTTCTCGTAAGAAGTATATCATCAATATACACTGCCACTAAAGAAACATAATCTCCAGACTTCTTATAAAAAAGAGAATAATCATTCAAAGAATGACTAAAACCCTTGAAATTAAGAGCAACGGTAAGGCGAGCATACCATTGCCTCGAGGCCTAACAAAGATCATATATGGATTTCTTTAAGCGAATTAAGAGCAGGAGGAGAGATAACTACATGGAACCTCATATAAACCTCCCCAAGAAAATCACCATGTAAGAACGCATTATTAACATCTTATTGGTACAATCCCCAACGTTTCTTAACAGTCAGTGCTAAAATGCATCTAATAGTGGTCATCTTGAAAGTCTCCGTAAAATCAGTACCTTCTTATTGGGTATCTCCTCTAATAACAAGCCTAGCTTTCAACCTCTCTATACTCCTATTGGACTTTAACTTCACCTTATACACTCATTTGTTAGGAATAGCCTTCTTCCCAACAGGCAATGGAACAACCTCCCAAGTCTCATTGGCTAACAGGGCATCAACTTCCTTATTCATGGCTTCCTGCCAACCTGGGTGTAAGGCTGCCTCAGAAGGAAGTAGGCTCATGGATTTGAGGTAAAGATCTCATTAGTTTCTGATTAGAAAGAGATAAAGTAGCAAAATGAAAGTTTAGAGGAGTAAGAGGAGAAAGAAAACAAGAGGTGGACACATCAATAAATTGAACTGCCCCACAAACATAATCAGCCAAGTAAGCAGGGGTTTTTCTGATCCCTAAAAGACCTGCACAAGGCTGTTTGAAGAGTAGGGGAAGATGAAGTAGTATGGGGAGAAGAGCTATAACTAGGGGTGTGAGAATAAGGGGAAGACAAGTAGGAAATGTGAGAAGGAGAATCAACTGAATTGATAGGGAAAGAAGGAGAACCAGGAGAACTAACATGAGAAGGGGAACAAGGGATATGTGTAGAAGCATGAACATTAGGTGGTGACACAGGAATAGGATCAGAAGAAGAGAGAGGAGTAGGAAATAAAGGTAGTGGCTCATCCTGTAGAATAGAGAAAGGAAAATTAGTTTCATGGAAAACAATATTTCTGGAGACAAACAATAAGAGTGTCTGGATATTTAGAAGTTTATAAACATTTTTACCGTAAGAATAACCTAGAAATATGCAAGCATCAACCTTAGGACCATGCTTTCCTCTATGGTGGGATAAAGTAAAAGCAAAGTATAGGCATCCAAAAATTCTAAGAAAATTATAATCAGGAGCTTTGTGAAATAGAACCTCATAAGGGATATTGTACTTAAGAAGTTTGGTAGGGAACCTGTTTATTAGAAAGGTAGCAGCCAACAAACATTCACCCCAATAACAAATAGAAAATTTGGATTGAAATAGTAGCGATCTACACATTTTCAAAAGGTGTTTGTGTTTCCTCTAAACAACCTCATTTTGTTGAGGGGTAGCAGCACATGAGGTTTGATGAATGGTGTTTTTAGAAAGAAGAAAAACATGGTCAACGTTACTACAACCCATCTCGAAAGCATTATCCGACCTAATCTTTTTTATTTTGGTGTTAAATTGAGTCTCAATCATAGAAATGAAGGATTGTAAAACAATAAAGGTATTACTTTTAGTACTCAATAAGTATGTCCAAGACCCCTACTATAGTCATCCACTATTATAAGAAAATACTTCATGAGTAGATGCCTTATAGGGCCCGCAAGTATCTATATGAATCAATTCAAAAGCATGCGATGAAGAACTGGCGCTGATTGGAAAATGCAATTTGTGTTGTCTAGCCATAGGGCATATAGTACAAGGAAAATCATTCATGATAATATCGTGTTGCATACAACCAGGAATATATTTCATATTGGATGATGGCAAATGACCCGGTTTAATGTGCCTTAAATTGTTGTAAGAAGCAGTAGAGCTAGACCTAGAAATAGTGGAACTAGATACTGAGGGCAAAGTAGCAGACTTAGCAGACATTTGATTAGAGGCAAATTGAGACACTAAATTATTTTGATTTGTTTGTAGCGAATCAGGAGAGTCAACAAGGTGATGAATAGTATGAAGAAGATATAATCCAGCATGTATTTTACCAAGAAAGGCCTCCTCAATGAAAGGCCCTGCAAGAAATATGAAGAATCACTAAAGGTAAGAATGGAACTGAAATTGTTTGCAAAGTTTATGTACGCAAGTTAAATTGACTTAAAATCTGGTTCAAATAAGACTATTTGTAGAGTCTATTTAGGATGGACGCTGACTTGTCCTGTATGTGTGATCTAAACTCTTTGAGAATTAAGTAGAGTTACATTAATAGGTCTGGCCAAAAGTTTCACACTAGTCATAATGGTAAGATCAAAACTCATGTGTTCAGATGCCCCAAAATCTATGATCCGAAAATGAATTTGGTAGGCTTGGGAAGGGGATTAGAATGAGACAAAAATATACTAGCACAACTGGCAGTAGCATGAGTTTCAGAAGAAGATACTGTGTACTGACAAACTTTAGCTTGTTGAAGCATTTCTATTAATTGAGCAAGCTAATTTTGAGTAATTCCAATTGTGGCTTCGTTCTCATTTGTATGCATCTGCCATGGATTCTCTTCAGGAAACACTGCATTTCCTTAAGCTGAAGAGTGATATCTGTTTAGTCTATTACCAACAATTTGGATATTCACGGAACTTGAAACATCTCTCGATAGTATGACCTGGTTTCTTGCAGTAGTTACAGAAAAGAGTCTTTCTATATTCCTGATTATTTCTGCAAGAACTACGTCCATTTCCTGCATTAAAGTTAGGTTTTTGTCTGCCTTAACCAAAATATTGTCCAAGTACAACAAAGGAACTAGAATCACTAAGGTCACTACAAGAAAAAAGGCCTTTAGCGAGGATAAATTTAGTCGCTAAAAGTACAATTCTAGTCGTTATTGATCATTTACGACCGAAATAATTACGGTCGTCATCATTCGTTAATTTAGCAACTCAATTTAGCAACTCAATTTTCCTTCGCTAATTTTTATTTGTTGGTCGCCAAAACATCAATAACGACAAGAAACTCAACCTTTATAAGTGCTTCTAGCGACCAAATTTTTTTCATTAATTGTATCAATAACGACTGCTAATATTGACATATCCACACACATATCTGAACATATACAAAAAGTCAGTACTCATATACAATCGACCTAATTAACTTAGCACATGTACAAATTTAATGTTGGTGGAGTAAAACTATATTAAACAGGTAATATTAAGTGAGACCAACGCCTCTGATGATGCCACGTGTAAAGTCTTGTGTGCCACTTATCAACTACTCACTTTGTCTTGTGACCAACATATTTATGCAAAAGTCCCTTATGAGAGATTGAGAGAAATCCCTAATTGTCAATCTGGGTCAGTAGAAAAATTGATACTGCAACACTTTTTGCTGAAAATTTAATTTGCATCTTCAAATTTCTACAACAAACAAATTAAACATTCTATCGGACGCACAAGTGAGATCGCATATATCATCAAATTCTTACAATAAACTGTATGTGAGTTGTGTAAGATGAACTTGCAACTTGCAAATAAGCAAATGTTGCAATTCCATAATAGTCCCTTAATTATGTTAATTACAAAAATACATATCCAAAGCAGATTTACTTTCTTAGAAGGCCGGCGAACTAATGAAAATTGGTTAGAAAAGTCACCTATAACTGAAAGGTCACTCAATTTGGCCGTTGTAAATTAAAAGTCATACTTTTAGGGGATATTTGACATTTTTCATTATTTATAAAAAGCAGAACAACCTACCCTAATAAACACTTTTACTTATCCCGTTTTGTAATCCCGATCCCGATATTTTATGAAGTTTCATCCAGACACTCATAGTTTTTAAAATACATTACGTTAAACCACTATGACCGGTGACCAAGCATACATGGCAACTTCATGACCAAGTTGGGAAAAATACCTAAACTTCACGCGTATAACGAGCGTAAACTTAAAGAAGTTAGACTAAAAAGGATTAAAATAAGAATAAAAAGTAAAAAATATAAAAAAAAATATAATATAATAAAAACAAAATATATCTCATCTTTCTTATTTTCCCCACCCCCTCCCCCATTTGTTTTTCTCTTTCTACGCATCTCCTCTCCCATTCTTTCCCCGCCCTCCTCCATTTATTTTCTCTTTCTCCTCTTATTTCGTTCCCATTATTTCCCTTTCAAAAACATTCGGACAATATTTGAAAAAAAATTATTAAGAAATTTTTTCTGAAAAGCAACCACTATTAATATTTTAAGATGAATTAGATATATATCCATCGCGTTGTTGAATCTGTTTTGGGTAATGATAGTTTCAGGACTAATGGATTCTCAGTTGGCGTAGTGGATATTTAATGGTGAATTTTTATTTGATGGAGAGATAGCGAAAATATAATTCTTTTGCAGTTTATGGTGAGGTGCCGGAAATGCGGTGGTTTTGGAGGGTGAAGAGTGGTTGACGAAGGTCCTTGTGAAATTAAATGGGGTATTCAATATAAAATTGTGTGGACATATAAAAATATTGAGGAATTTCAGTGGTGGTGCATTGGCATAAATGGAAGAAAGGAGTTCATTGTGATTTAAATGGTGGATTAAAGTAGTGGACATCGACGATTGACAAAAATCTCTGAAAGGGAGATGGACGATGGAAAGTTGGAGAATGCTGGGTTTTAGTTGTAGTTCTGCCGCCGATAGAGGCAGATGTAGGTCGTGGTGGTATTTATGCTATAAAAAAATAGAGATAGGTGGTCAAGGGTGGGGGAGGACTGGAGCAAAAAAAGATTTAAAATAAAAAATTAAATTAAAAAAAGAATGACGTGTGGTTAAAAATCTGATGTGGACGATAATGTGTCATTTGTTTGAAGAAAAAGTGTGGTTAGAGGAGTTTAAAGTAATGTGTAAAAATTATGTGTGTTTAGATGAAACTTCATAAAGTATCTGGAGCGGAATGACAAAATCAGACAAGTAAAACTGATATTAGACTATTCTGCCTTTATAAAAACTTTAAAGCATCCACTACTATTGAACCACCTGCTTCATGACCTGGCCTGCTAGATCTTTATTTATACAAAAAAAAAAGACATAACAGAAACCACACTCCATAAAATAAATAAACGAATGAACACTGCAAAAATGTTCCTAACTGATAGTTTTTATGAGTCCACCAACAGTAAAGATATCTGATCCTTTACCAGTTCCCTCATAGTTATAAACAGAGACATAAAGTAAAAGAGGCATGGGATTTTTACATGGAAAAATCCCAACTTAAAGGGACAAAATCACGACCGACACTGGTAGGATTTCAACTTCACTAACTTGTAATCTCAATTATTACAAGCCACTTTGAAATGACTCTCTTACAAAGATTTTAACACACTAACTTGTAATACTCATTACAAGATACTTTGTTACTCACTAGTTACAAAGACTTTTGACTTATGACTACACTCGTCACAACACCAACACAAAAGGTTTATGGTTTTGAGATTCCTAAAACTGAGCTTCTAAGAAAGCGAGATAAGGATACAATAGAAAGCAAAACACAAGATTACAACTCAACTAAAGACACCTAACGGCACATAGTGAAACTGGTCCGTCTTAGTGGAGTTGTCTTCTTTTTCTTGACACACTTGAGTCTTCAATGCAAGAGCACCACTTCAATGCTTGAGAGAATGTTTAGTAAATGCTCAAGTGAATATCTTGTTGTTCTCAAACCAAGATATTATATCCCTAGGACATCCCAAGAAGGATACTCATGCTTAGTTGGTACACTCTTCAACCAATGGGAAGTTACTGATGCACTGTTACTGCACTGTAGTGTGTACAGTTGCAGGCATTTACTTTCTGTCACAGCTTTACAGCTGTAGAGTTGACTTGTACTTCTATCAATGAGAATGTCAAGGGATCAGGTCCCTAAACTATTTCCTGTGAGTTCAAATGTACACTGCCCCAGATTTCTTGAGTTCATGCTGACTGGTTGTGTTGGTTACGCATCAGGTCCTTTATCTGGTTCTTTACATAAAGTTTGTTAGATCATCAAAACATAAGACTAACCCATAAATTTCCTCATTTTTGATGATGACAAACGTTTAAAATTGATGAACAATTTTGCAGGCTAACTTAACCAGATAAAACACCAGGACTCTATATTGTTCCCCCTGACTATGTGCTTCCCCCCTTAAACCCTGCCATCAATTATCTTCCCCTTTTGGCATCATAAAAAGGCACAAACAGTCAGAGAGCATAAATAAGTCTAATGTAGCTAACTCATGCCCCATGTGTGCACACAACATGATAGAAAATAGGAAAAAAAAGGAAGTAGGCAGTATGTAGAACATAACAAGCTGATTCATTAATACCAAAAAGAAGTTGTTAAATACATAGAGGTCTTTGCTTGGGATAGAATGGACTTAATTTGGACTTGTTTAAGCGGGAGCAGCTAGGTGAGATCCAATACCAAACACACAAAAAAATAAAATAAGTACTACCAACCACAGACATCATAAAAAAAAGACTAAGACAAGACATTGACGGAACCCTAGGGGGCACTAGAAGAGGAAGGCTTGGAGGAGGAGGCAGCCAGAGTCTGGAGAACCAAATCCATGCGGGCATTTGCAGACATTTTTTCCTCCAGAAGTTTCTCCCGCAGGTTCTCAACCTGCTGCCTAAGCTCAGTGTTTTCTTTGGTCAGGTGGGAAACATACTCATTGGAAGGATGCACAGTACCAGGTTCCCCAGCGTCCTGACTCAACTGAGTCTCCAAGATAGCATTCTGAGCCTTCAACTTCATGATCGCTTCATTGGCATCATTCAGCGCATTGATCAATTGAGATATTGTTGAAGTGCTACCCCCAGCTTTCTCAAAACATTCACATTCCTCTAAGGTCATCTTGGAGAAGGTCTGCTTGCGGGTCCCTACTCATGGGTTTTCAATAGGCACCTTGTAGAACTCAAATACCCGAGTAAGTAGGAAACCATACGGGAGCCCATGATTACCATCCTTGACATTCACCACCTTCCTCATGTGTTCAATCATAAGTGTAGGCAGATTTATAGGGGTGAATGAATCAATGGCCTCCATCAATGTCAAATCAGCCTTGGAGGCAATCGATCTCCTTTCAGCACGGGGGAGAAGTACTTTATTCACCAGTTTGAACAGAAGCTGATAAACATGGAGCATAGCTTTCTTGTGGAACCGTTCCCGCTGCTGAATTGTGCCCTCCTTAACAATGGCTCGCCGAAAGTTTCACTCACAAACGGTAGCATCAATTTTCACAGAAGATATTCCCTTAGTTGGAACTTGAAGAACTGTTCCCAGAGCAGAGTACAATGTCAACTCCTTTCACCAGAACACAAATATGATCCTCAGTAGTGGTGAATAGGGAAGCACAAAAGCCCTTCACTGCATCCTCATACACTCTAGGCACACTCACGTTGAAGAGATGGTCCCACTTCTGGAACTCAACCATTGCTACAATTTGACGCATTCCAGTCATATCATAGATCTTAGGGTCAAACATCCGATCCCATAACACCCTTTGACTTCTCACTTTCTCTTGCCATCTACCACTGTCACTTGGTCTGGTCCCCCAACAAATTCTACTTCCCTTTTTCTATTTCCTAACTTATCCACATACTTGCCCTTTTTGCACTCAATAGCCACAGATGCCTTGGTAGCACCTATATCAACCACAGCTCGCTTGAGCTTCTCACTACTCTTCACAGGCGACACATGTTGTTTCTTTTGCCCTTCATCCAAAACGCAAGCTACAGACTTCTTAGAGTTAGATTTTCTTGTCACCAGGGAACTTAGTTCCTCTTCAGCATCCTCTTGTACCTCAACCACAGGAATATTTTGATCCACCACAACTTTCCCTTCCTTCATCAGTCTCTTCTTCTTCTTCTTCTTTTTACTGCTTTTCTTGCTCTTTTCCAGAGCAGAGTCAAAGGCTTCCTTCTTTTTCAGCCGAGTGGATGGTCACTTGGCAGATGATTCAGGAGTAACTACTTTCCAGAGAAACTTGAAGCAAGCACTAAAAACCATCTCGTCCTTATCATATTTGTTAGTAGGCTCAGAGAGGGGAGGAATGGACTATAGAGGGGGTGTAAAGAAGATAGGTTCATGGATGGTTTCTGTGAGAGGAGAAACTAGTTTCTCACCAGACTTCTCTTTGACAAAGTCATGAACAGGGGATTCAAACTGGACCATTGTCCCCTCATCTCCTAATAATGGAGGTTCTTCCCCCTGAGGATCAGGAAGGGAAGAAACTCCTTCTGAAGGAAGACTCTCAGAAGCAATGACTATAATGTTCTCAACCGCTTCTTTTTCAGGAGACTCCATGGAACCCGTAGAGTCAAGGAGAGAGGAGTTGAGATACTAGTAAGGATCATCCTTAGAGGCTTCAGAGGCCTGAGGAGGGTCATTTGCTAGGGCTTCTTTTGGTTGTTCAGACGAGATAAAATCAGTGGTTTTTGGAGAGAGAGAAACATCAACAGGTAGTGAGGAGGAAACAGGTGCGGGGATGATGACATCTGGGAGAAAGGAGGACTGAACCTACGATGGAACGGGCTTGGAGTCAATGGTAGGAGAGAGAGAGGATGAGTTTTCGTTTGCCATTTTTAGGAGATAAAAACCTGGAGTGTAGAAGAGAGGCTGATTGCAGAGAAGGGATGTGAGAAGATGGTGCAAGACGGTTAATGGATAGATGGATTTATAAGAAAAGTGTAATAATGAGGGGGAAAAGGAACGAGTTCAAAAGAGAATGATGGTAGGTGTTTTCGGAAGATAGCGTGCAGAAGGAGTTAAAGGATTTGAGAGATAGACATGATAGACACAGACACTGAAAAGTCGAATGATGTGGCAGTAGTAATTAATTTGTTACTTTTTGAGAGAGGCCTAGAAAACACATAACTATTAATGTGTGGTACAAGAACCGGGTCCTGTACCTGTTTCTTGAAAAAGTTTTTCAGCTTCCTTTTGTTCTACAGAGCCGTACCTTTAATTTTTGTAATCACCATGCGTGTCTACCTGCAACGGTATTGATGTGAGTTGGGCTTAGTCAGAAAACACTTTAGCTCACTGTACCTGAGAGTGACTCTCATAACCAATGCGAGGGGACCAGGTCCTTAGTTAGGTCTCATCAACCCCAGTTCCATCATGTTTTTCTCAAAGTGTTCCCTGCTCAGTGCCTTGGTAAAAATGTCTACAATCTGATCTTCAGTGCAGCAAAACTTCATGCAGATGTGCCCTTTTTCAACATTGTATCTGAGGAAATGACGTCTCACATCAATATGCTTGGTTCTCTTGTGTTGAACTGGGTTCTTGGCCATGTTGAGGGCGTTGGTGTTGTCAATGTATACCCCAAAATCCTCCAATTGTTGTTTGATCCATAGCAGCTGAGCACAGCAAGATGCAACTAACATATTCTGCTTCAGCGATGGAGAGAGCCAATGGGTTTTGCTTTCTTGTCCCCCATGAGATTAGGCAAAATCCAATAAAATGAGCCATTCCTGAAGTGCTTTTCATGTCCACTATATAACCTGCATAATAAGCGCCAGCATAACCAACAAGATTAAAATTGTCACCTGAAGGATACTACAGAACCAGGTCCTGTGTGCCCTTGATGTAGTGTAGGATTCTTTTGGCAGCCTTCAGGTGAGACTCCTTAGGATTGGATTGAAATATTGCACATAACCCCACACTAAACACAATATCTAGCGTGCTTGTAGTGAGGTAGAGTAGAGAGCCAATAATTCCCCTGTACATTGTTTGGTTTACAGGTGATCTAGAGTCATCCATGCCAAGCTTGGTTGCAACTGCAATAGGGGTGTCGATCACTTTTTATTCCTCCATGTTGAATCTTTTCAGCAGCTCCTTGATGTACTTCTACTGACTTATGCAAGTTCCCTTTGTGGACTGCTTCATGTCGCTCCCCCTTTTTCTATCGCACGGGTTAGGTACAGAGAGATCGGGTTGATGACATTCTGGATAACTCCTTAAAAGAAAGGGTTTAAGGAAGAGTCGCCACCTAACGATTTTTATGGTGCGTTAGGGCACCTAGATTTGATTACTCATGAACTAGTTTGCATTACCAGAGATTGGGTAAGGGCTTGAAATTATCCCAAGGGGAAGGTGTTAGGCACCCCTCAAGATCCACAACTGTGGGTTCCAAGCAACAAGCTTTGTGAATTTAGACGGTGAGCAAGTAACAAATAAGGTTCACATAAGAGGGGATTTTAAACAAATATGAAAATCTTTAAAGGTTTTGGAATATCATAAACAAAAGAATTGTCCTAGGTTTAAATTAATACAGATCACTTCAATGCAATACCCGGTATGACACACCTCGAGGAGGCGGCTACACGTGGTATTAGCGCACCGGTCATCATATCCGTATTCTACCCTTCCAACCCCGTAAAGGTTATTTAAAGCACGTGTTGGTCACGAATGCTTAGTGCGTGCCGTTACCCGTCCCATCCTATAAGTCCTGGAGGGTGTTTAGGACTACTAATCCTACAAGGTAGGAACTAGGCAGAACCATTAGGTGCAAAGGATAAAATACTAGACGACATAACAAACAAATAGAAAAACACGTATTGGGATCACATAGGGCAGATAATAGGCTCACAGATCCCTCCACAGTCAAAACACATAAGTGGCACGTCTCAAAGACGATCAAAGTCTCAAAAGGAAAGTTTGAAAACAAGGAATTTTAGTAAAGGCAGTAGGTCGAGTAAAACTTGAACGAGTTAAGGCAGAAGGATTAAAAACAGTAATCGCAGGAATACAGGGATTCAGAACAGTGTTTAAACTCAGGAGTATACAGAAATTTAGAGAACTTTCAGAAACCAGTAAGTTGAGTAAGGGTGTATTTATTTTGAAACTTTGAAAATCCAGTAGTTCATAGGACTTTATTAAATCACTTAAGAGAAGTAGTTTCAGCAAGGATGCAACAATTTTTTTTAAAAAAAAACACTCAACAGTTAAAGATAGGTCAGAAATCAGAAATCAGTGTAGAAAGATAAGAAAAGTGCATACTTCAAGATTATTTTTTAAGAGATGCATGGGAGTTTAAATAAAATAGAATAGATTTCAAGAAATAAGAAGGTTTGGGAACTTTAGGGAGGAAAATTAATCTCAGCATAGTCGATTCGATTTCATTACGTGTTAAACCTAGGGCTTGCTTAGGCGTCTTATACATTGCCTAATTGTTTTTTAAAGCATGTTCAAATTCTGATTTTAACACATGTTTGCAGAAAACTCGTTTTAAACAAATTGGCCGGGTTTTATTAGACTAAGCATGCTAAACAGTGGTTAACGATTATAACTCGAACAAATATAAGGTCCTAGCAGCAGGATCTCTAATGCACGTAGGGGTTCCTAAAACATGGTTTCTAAATGCTATGAACATGAAGAATGACAATTTATATGTTTGTTATTAATTGATCAGAATCACGAGAAAGAATGAATGACATACTGAAAGTGAAAGATCTAAAGTAGGGTTTCTAATATATGCAATGCATGTCCTAAACAGGTTGCCTATTGCACGAATAAGTAAGTAAATCCTATGAACATGTTTTCTAGCCATCACTGAAACTAAACATGCATACCCTTCCCCCCACCCATTTCACAATATAGCCCCAGCAATCTGTTTACAAATTATTACAGCCCAATATCGAATGAATTATAGTAATTAAAAAGAAAATAAGAAGTTACTTTATAGGGAGCCTTTACACAGGCCCAATCTTCCAGCCTCACCCCTTTCAATTTCACAGCCTTACTCAACCTGGGTGCGACAAAGCTCCCAAAGGCCTTGGTGAAGGCCCTGGCCAATACCAGCACCCAGAAATGTTAACAATCAAACACATATGGTGTGGAGTACCAGCCTCAGTGTGTCAAAGTTCATAGGGAACTCAAGGTCCCTAAGCAATTCTCACACTGAAGTGGGTGGAGCCTAAGGTCTAGGAATTGTGAAGTGCTTCATATTCCTTTTAAAGGGGAGTTTGATTTTGAGAAGGAGTTTTGAAATCACATAGTTTCAGAACATAAGAACTTATTAAAAATGTAGTAACAACAGCTAGTTGTGACTCAATGGAGTACTAGAAAACAATCACAAACAGGGAAAAGGGGTTTAGGGGACAAATAATGGTGGTAGCATAACCAATTGGGATTACAGTAACAGATTCATCACATAAAGATACCAAGCATCACACAGTTGCTGCAGAAAACACATAAGGGATGCAAAATAGAACATGTAGTTACATACATAGGGCATCATGAACTACAGGGAAACAGAACAAGAGTTAAGTTAACTAGAAGAAGAAGAGAGATCAAAAATGGATTTAGGAATGCTAGTTGCAGGGTAAGCAATAGAACCACAAATAGAAGCACAAAAGAAACAGTAAGAACCTTAAACAAAATTGAAGCATGTTGTTTAGAGTACAGTAATATTAACTAGGACATACCAGTGATGCAAGTAAAGAGCAGCAACAGAGAGTAGCAAATAGCACAGTATTAGCCTTGGCTTAGTAGTCGGCTAATAGTAAGCAGCAAAGAGTAACAATAGAGACAAAAGAGAGAGCCAAGAGAAGCAGAACACAAAAGAGTAGTATAGAGAGAGTTGAGCAATGTTCGACTGATGATCTATACTAATGAAAGAGTAGGAGTATTTATAGCTTTGAAAACATACAGGAAAATATGGTAACAAGTAAAAGTTTAGCATAAATATGGGAATAATACCAAATCAGAATAAATTAGGACTCGAACTCCCTTTAATTAGGGAGTCACAGCACAAACGGACACAATCAGTACTAAATAAGGAAAGGAATCACTGTGAAAGTGATTTTTACCATGACAGGGGTAGTAAAGTATAAATCATGCAATTAAGTCTAAGTACATAAATACACAATTAAGGAAAGTCTGTATTGAATGATTGACAACATATTTGTGCACATAAAAATAGGGCAGAGTACCATTTTAATTCTGAAAATTGGTTCAAAGAGATACGCATGAGATTGAAAATTACAGAGAATCAGTAATAAATAAGGGAAGTATCACATAAGTAAGGAAGCAAATCAAAATAAGCAAGGAGCACTATACAAAATCATAGACTTAGGGCATATATCACAGGTTTAACGGGTAATTACACAAAATCAGTATAACTAATCATGTGAACAATCAATAACGGGTAGTCAGACTTGATAAATAACATGTATTGAGCAAAATCAGTCAAAACCCTAAGAACAATTTAGAGCAGGAAGCACAAAGCACATAGACCACACATGAAACCTAGAATGCTCATGAGAGACAAGCAGACATATCGAGCAAGTAAACGTATGTGTCAAAAAGAAAATCAGAAACTAGGTTTCGACTAAAGATTTTAGGGTTTTAGAAAAGAATCAAACAAAGTAAAAACCTTGAATAAACAGGCAAACGTAATAAAAATCGTGAAATAATAATGAGAAATCGGGAGTTAAATTGTTTAAAAAGGGGTTATAAGAACCCTAATTCTTAAAAAAGCAAAAGTCGTTCGAAGAACACCAGGTTTTTAAGAAAACAATAGGTGAAAATCATTGAGATAAGCATAGATCTGTTGCAGATCTTAAAGAAGTCGAAAAGTCAGGACTAGGGTTTCAGAGAGAGAACCCATAAATAATCGAAGAACCTGGTGTAATACTCAGAGACGGTGTTAGCTGGAACATCACCGGGTTGAACCTTGCCGGAGAAGTCGGAAACGCCCAGGCAGGAGCTTCCATGGCCGCTCTAGCATGGTTGAAGCCTTAAAGGGTCTCAGAAACGTAGTGACCATAAAAACGTAGCTTCGTGGTGGCCGGTGGTTGAAGGGGTGAGACTGGAGGTGGCCGGAGATGAAGGTGAAGCCATCGGAGAAAACGAACCATAAGGAAGGTTNCGTAATTATCTGGGTCGTTCATCTCGTTTGATCAACGGCTCAGATTGAATGAGGATTGGGCCGGCAGAGATATGGTTTGGGCTGGGTAGTCTTAGGGGGTCTGATGGGTTGGGATTATGGTTTTAAAATGTGGATAAATTTTAAATGAAAGGGGGCTAGGTGTTAAATACCAAATAATTAGATAATTAATTAATTAAAATAACTAATAGTTGTATAAAAAATAAAATTAAGTTCAAACAAGTATAATTACAATAATTAGACAATATTAAAAATGTAAGGAACGTAAATTCGAATTTTAAAGGTACAAAAAGTCTAATTAGGCCATAATTACAAAATAATTATAATTAAAATTAAATAAGATTTAATTAGCCAATTTATGAAATAACTGAATTTTAATAAAAAGGTGATTATAAATGACATACTGAGTTGTAAAATATTTTGAGATTTATTTGGGGCACAATTTATGAATTATTTAAATATTAAATATTAAATAACTAGGGAAATAATTTAGAAAAAATATGGAAAAATTAGGAAAAATATTCATTATTGCAAACAGTGATTTTGGAAGCTTATATACAGGTTTGAAAACATTTTAAGGAAAAATTGGGTATCAACAGCTTCCCCTCTTTACCCGGGAAGGATGAAAGAGTTGTCGGGTAAAGATATGATGGCCAATTTTGACCGGGATGAAACTGTGGGATAGAATTTGGCCGCACCCTGGCTTCTGAGCTGCCTACATATCCCTTTGTTTTTACAGGAATTAGGCCGTATGTAGTTCCGGAATCATCGTCGAAATATACCGATGATGTTTCATAAGAACGGACGCAAGGTGCGTGGTAGGGTAAGGGTATGAAGTTATTATGGGGGACGATGTCAGAGAACTGGAACGGTCTGCTCCTGCCTGGTTGGCTGTTCCGGCCGGGTTACCTGCAGATAGAGAACAAACGTATATTGTGCGTAATATAAACATGATGCAAGTTCTCGTCGGACTATGAATGATGTCTTTGGACCATTAAGATGATGTCCTTAGACCATGATGTCCTGGGCCATGAATCGCTTGGCGCGGGATTCGCAAGCCATGAAATGATGTTCTCGGGCCATGAGGATGGTGCCTCCGAACGATGACGCCTTTGAATAATGGTATGCAAGTTGAAGAAGAGATCTGCAGGCTATGAAATGATGTTCCCGGGCCATGAGGATGGTGCCTCCGAACAATGACGCCTTTGGACAAGTTGGAGATATTTCAGCCCATGAAGAATGCAATAGTATGATGTTGGCAAGACATAGCTTAGTCTTGCGATTTGAGAAAAGAAAGTGGGCAAAGCTTAGCCCGAAAGAAGGCGTAAATAAATAGGGTAACGAAATATGACTGCTTTGCTAAGGTAGAAAGGAGCTTAGTGTAGTGCAATAAGATGCGTAGAACCTCAGAAGGCAGAATAGGTAGCCTTATGCAAGAAGTAAATGCAGATGGAGGTAGAGCTTAAACTCGGAAGGCAGAATAGGTAGCCTTATGCAGATGCGAATGTAGATGGAGGTAGAGCTTAACCTCGGCAGATGAAGACATAACTTAGTCTCAGAAGGCAGAAAAGTAGCCTTATGCAAAGATGCGAATGCAGATGGAGGTAGAGCTTAACCTCATGCAAGATGGAGATAGAGCTTAGTCTCGGAAGGTGGAATGGTAGCCTTATACAAAGATGCGAATGCAGATGGAGGTAGAGCTTAACCTCGGAAGGCAGACTGATAGCCTTATGCAGGTGCGAATATAGATGGAGGTAGAGTTTAACCTCGGAAGGCAGACTGATAGCCTTATGCAGGTGCAAATACAGATGGAGGTAGAGCTTAACCTCATGCAAGATGGAGACAGAGCTTAGTCTCGGAAGGCAGAAAAGTAGCCTTATGCAAAGATGCGAATGCAGATGGAGGTAGATCTTAACCTCATGCAAGATGGAGATAGAGCTTAGTCTCGGAAGGCAGAAAGGTAGCCTCATGCAATGCAGAAAATAAAGTGATAATAAGAGCTCTTAGCTGATGATAAAGTGCAATGATACGATTGTTGTGAATGAAGTATCGTTTGCAATGATGATAGTAGTAAGTGTTGACATGTGCAATGAGTTTTAGAGTGTATCCTTGAGAAGAATGCGTCTTGTGGGGGTAATGGGATGTCTTGGGCTTTCGCCGTATTTGTGCCTGCATCCAAAGAAAAATCGTGAGTTCTGTAGAGGGAAGGGTTAGTTCATATCCCTGCTGGCTCGGATCGGCCTATCTGCTTGATGATGATGACTTCGTTTGTACCACAGGGGTAGCGTTACTAAAACAAGCTATTTTTTTAGAAATAAATATGCATGGTTTTATAAAATATGATATAACATATAGAAAAGAATAGTTTTCTTTGGATGAACCGACAACCATGACGCGGTTCAAGACGTCGCAACCCCTCTTGCTGCGGAGATTTGAGGGTCCTACTCAAAAATTTGCCCCAGTTTTATGGGTGACGACTTCTGGCTGTTAATGGCGCGGTTCATGGGCTGAACTTGCTTCGGAATTTTGAGGTCCCTCCTCAAAAATCCGCCCCAGTTTCCATTTGTGGGAAAAATGAAAATTTTATAAAAATATGACCGAACCCATAGGGTTGCCTACGTATCCCCTCTTAAACGGGAATCAAGTAAGGTGTAGTTCAATTACAACATTGATAGAAGCATAATAATTACACATAGTAGCGCTTGACTGTGTCTGAATTGATTGGTTTAGGCCAAATTTCTCCATCCATTTCTGCCAGTATGAGTGCTCCTCCTGTTAGTACTCGGTGAACCATGTAGGGGCCTTCCCAATTGGGAGAGAATTTCCCTTTTGCTTTGTCTTGATGAGGAAAGATTTTCTTTAACACCAGCTGCCCCGGTGTGAATCGTCTTGGTTTGACTTTCTTGTTGAAGGCTCGTGTCATTCTATTCTAATATAGTTGACCATGACAAACCGCGTTCATTCTCTTTTCGTCTATGAGGGCCAACTGCTCATAACGGCTTCTTACCCATTCAACGTCGCTGAGCTTGGCTTCTTGTATAATTCTCAAAGATGGAATTTCAACTTCAGTAGGAATGACGGCTTCTGTACCGTATACAAACATGTAAGGAGTTGCCCCAGTTGATGTGTGAACCGTGGTGCGATACCCCAACAGAGCGAATGACAGCTTCTCATGCCACTGCTTGTGCTTCTCTATCATCTTTCTCAGTATCTTCTTGATGTTCTTGTTGGCAGCCTCAACGGCTCCATTCATTTGAGGTCTGTATGCTGTAGAATTCTTGTGCTTGATCTTGAAGGTTTCACACATTACTCTCATCAAATCACTATTGAGATTGGAACCATTATCGGTGATGATTGACTCTGGAACTCCAAACCGGCAAACAATGCGGTCGCGGACAAAATCGGCCACGACTTTCTTAGTAACTGCTTTGTGAGATGCTGCTTCGACCCATTTGGTGAAATAGTCAATGGCAACCAGAATGAACCTGTGTCCGTTGGAGGCGGCAGGCTCGATTGGTCCAATAATGTCCATGCCCCAAGCGGCGAACAGCCAGGATGAACTTGTTGCATTAAGCTCACTGGGAGGTACCTTTATCATATCACCATGTATTTGACATCGATGGCATTTGCGGACATACTGGATGCAGTCTGTTTCCATGGTCATCCAGAAATAACCAGCCTGAAGTATCTTCTTTGCTAGAACAAACCCGTTCATATGAGGACCGCATGTACCAACATGTATTTCCTCCAACAGCTTCGTCGCTTCCTTTACCTCGACACATCTTAATAAACCCAGATCGGGAGTCCTCCTATATAGGATTCCTCCACTGTGAAAGAAGTTGTTTGATAATCTTCGTAGAGTGCGCTTCTGAGTGGCGTTTGCAAGTTCTGGGTACTCTCCCTCTGCCAAGTACTCCTTAATGTCATGAAACCAAGGCTTTCCATCTGCTTCTGCTTCAACGTGGGCACAATAAGACGGCTAAGTGTGAATCCACACTGGGATAGGATCAATGAAGTTCTTATCTGGATGCTGGATCATGGATGACAAGGTGGCCAGTGCGTCGGCGAACTCATTCTGGATTTTAGGAACGTGCCAGAATTCAATCTTCGTGAACCTCCTTCTCAATTCCCGCACACGATGTAGGTATGGCAGTATCTTGGAATTCTTGGTCGCCCATTCCCCTTGGACTTGGTGTATCAATAAGTCGGAATCACCGATCACTAATAATTCCTGAACATTCATGTCAATGGCCAAGTTGAGCCCAAGGATGCAGGCCTCATATTCATCCATATAGTTCGTGCAGGGGAATCTGAGTTTGGCGGATACCGGGTAATGCTGACCAGTTTCTGAAATTAAGACTGATCCAATACCCACGCCTTAGAAGTTTGCGGCCCCATCAAAGAACATCCTCCAACCGTCGTAGGATTCTGCAATGTCCTCTCCTACGAATAATACTTCCTCGTCGGGGAAATATGTTTTCAAAGGTTCGTATTCTCCGTCCAAAGGATTCTCAGCAAGATGATCGGCTAATGCTTGTCCCTTGACTGCCTTCTGAATTACGTAAATGATGTCGAACTCACTTAACAGGACCTACCATTTAGCTAGCATGCCAGTAGGCATGGGCTTCTGAAAGATGTAATTTAGCGGATCCATCCTTGATATGAGGTACGTTATGTAGGCACAAAAATAATGCCTCAGATTCTGTGCGACCCAAGTCAAAGCACAACATGCGCGCTCTAATAGAGAATATCGGGCCTCATACGGAGTAAACTTCTTGCTGAGGTAGTAAATTTCTTGCTCTTTCCTCCCTGTTTTGTCATGTTTTCTGAGAACGTAACCGAAAGCTCCATCTAATACGGCCAGGTAGAGTAATAGGGGGTTTACCCGGCTCTGGGGGTACCAAGACTGATGGTGTTGAGAGGTACTATTTGATTCTGTCGAAGGGTTTTTGACAATCCTCAGTCCATTTGGTGGCAGCATCCTTTCTCAGCATTTTGAAAATTGGTTCACAAATGACGGTAGACTGGGCTATGAACCGGTTGATATAATTGAGCCTTCCTAGAAAGCTCATAACATCCCTTTTGTTCTTCGGTGATGGCAATTCTTGAATGGCTTTGACCTTTGATGGATCTAGCTCTATTCCTCGACGACTGATGATGAACCCTAGCAACTTGCCAGCGGGAACCCCGAACGCACACTTTGCAGGGCTTAAGTTTCATATTGTATTTCCTTAAATTGTTGAAGAACTTTCTCAAATCTTCCATGTGATCAACAACTTTCTTTGATTTGATGATGACGTCGTCCACATATACCTCGATCTTTTTGTGAATCATATCATGGAATATAATAGTCATGGCTCTCATGTAAGTGGCCCCTGCATTCTTCAGACCGAATGGCATCATCTTGTAGCAATGCACTCCCCACGGCGTAATGAATGCCGTTTTCTCAGCATCTTCCTCGTCCATCTAAATCTGATGGTAACCAGCAAAACAATCTACAAAAGACTGCAGTTCGTGCTTGGCACAATTGTCAATTAAGATGTGTATGTTTGGCAGGGGGAAGTCATCTTTCGGACTGGCCCGGTTAAGATCCCGGTAGTCGACGCAGACTCTGACCTTCCCATCTTTCTTTGGTACAGTCACAATGTTAGCTAACCATGTAGGATATTCGACCACTCGGAGAACCCCGGCGTTGATCTGCTTGGTGACCTCTTCTTTGATTTTCAAGCTCATGTCTGGTTTGAACTTCCTGAGCTTTTGCTTCACTGGTGGGCATGTTGGATTGGTTGGCAGCATGTGGGCCACAATAGATGTACTGAGGCCAGTCCGAATTTAGGGGTAGTAATATTGGAATAGTGCAACCAGTGGAATATGAATGCGGAGCATGATACGTTTGGAATATGAATGCAGAGCATGACGTAGTAAATGACATTTAAACAAATAGGCATGTATTTTCACGTTGAGGAAAGCGGTAAAGAAAGAAAATACAACAGTTATAATGAAAGCGGTTACAAAGAAAACATGCAAATATGTTAGTTACGTTCAGGTGAAATAAATACTTGTAAAAAGTAAACAGTTAACAACATATAACGGGGAATAGAAAAAAGCGTAAGTATTTAAATGAAAATTAACGGTCCAAATTCACAAAGCAAATTGTAATGGTATAAGCCTAGGGAAGATCCCCAGCGGAGTCGCCATGCTGTCGCACTTCCTTTTTCTATCGCACGAGTTAGGTACGGAGAGATCGAGTTGATGACATTCTGGATAACTCCTTAAAAGAAAGGGTTTAAGGAATAGTCGCCACCTAACGATTTTTATGGTGCGTTAGGGCACCTAGAGTTGATAACTCATGAACTAGTTTGCATTACCAGAGATTGGGTAAGGGCTTAAAATTATCCCAAGGGGAAGGTGCTAGGCACCCCTCAAGATCCACAACTGTGGGTTCCAGCCAAGAAGTTATGTGAATTTGGACGGTGAGCAAGTAACAAATAAGGTTCACATAAGAGGGGATTTTAAACAAATATGAAAATCTTTAAAGGTTTTGGAATATCATAAACAAAAGAATTGTCCTAGGTTTAAAGTAATACGGATCACTTCAATGCAATACCCGGTATGTCACACCTCGAGGAGGCGGCTACACGTGGTATTAGCGCACCGGTCATCATATACGTATTCTACCCTTCCCACCCCGTAAAGGTTATTTAAAGCACGTGTTGGTCACGAATGCTTAGTGCGTGCCGTTACCCGTCCCATCCAATAAGTCCTGGAGGGTGTTTAGGACTGCTAATCCTACAAGGCAGGAACTAGGCAGAACCCTTAGGGGAAAAGGATAAAATACTAGACGACATTACAAACAACTAGGACAACACGTATTGGGATCACATAGGGCAGATAATAGGCTCACAGATCCCTCCACAGTCAAAACACATAAGTGGCACGTCTCAAAGACGATCAAAGTCTCAAAAGGAAAGTTTGAAAACAAGGAATTTTAGTAAAGGCAGTAGGTCGAGTTAAAACTTGAACGAGATAAGGCAGAAGGATTAAAAACAGTAATCGCAGGAATGCATGGATTCAGAACAGTGTTTAAACTCAGGAGTATACAGAAATTTAGAGAACTTTCAGAAACCAGTAAGTTGAGTAAGGGTGTATTTATTTTGAAACTTTGAAAATCCAGAAGTTCATAGGACTTTATTAAATCACTTAAGAGAAGTAGTTTCAGCAAGAATGCAGCAAATGTTTTTAAAAAAACTCAACAGTTAAAGATAGGTCAGAAATCAGAAATCAGTGTAGAAAGATAAGAAAAGTGCATACTTCAAGATTGTTTTTTAAGAGAAGCATGGGAGTTTAAATAAAATAGAATAGATTTCAAGAAATCAGAAGGTTTGGGAACTTTAGGGAGGCAAATTAATATCAGCATAGTCAATTCGATTTCATTACGTGTTAAACCTAGGGCTTGCCTAGGTGTCTTATACATTGCCTAATTGTTTTTTAAAGCATGTTCATATTCTGATTTTAACACATATTTGCAGAAAACTCGTTTTAAACAAATTGGCCGGGTTTTATTAGATTAAGCATGCTAAACAGTGGTTAACGATTATAACTCGAACAAATATAAGGTCCTAGCAGCAGGATCTCTAATGCACGTAGGGGTTCCTAAAACATGGTTTCTAAATGCTATTAACATGAAGAATGACAATTTATAATGTTCGTTATTAAGTGATCAGAATCATGAGAAAGAATGAATGACATACTGAAAGTGAAAGATCTAAAGCAGGGTTTCTAATATATGCAATGCA